>BQNB010067781.1:0-30576 GCA_026074375.1 Tanacetum coccineum | reverse complement strand
AAAGCGATTTGGGTGTAACGATTAGTTTGAGGTTTAACAATGTTCTTCATTAATAATCCGGCTTAACTAGAAAATTATGAGAACCGTGAAAAAGGATAGGCTCAGAGCGTTGTACTAGGGGTATCCTGCACTAAAGGTGAGTGCATGGCAAGGGTGTGGGATAGTTATATGATCGATGTGATCATCATAAAAATTACAGGTTTAAAACATAGGTTAATCCTAGTGCCTCTTATCAAGCAAATCCTAATACTTACTATGCGGTCTCGGAATGCATCACAAAAACAAGTTCTAAAATTTAATATACTATCGGTACACTCATATAATTTAAACCAATCTCAATGCTCCAGAAAAGGTGACAAAACCACATATACACATCCGTAACGACGGAATAGACACACATGATTGCTCACTCCTTAACTCGAGAAAGCTAAATGTATAAACTATCTTGGGTATCAATAATAGATACCCGAATTCCTATAGATCTAA
This sequence comes from Tanacetum coccineum, assembly GCA_026074375.1. NCBI lineage: Eukaryota > Viridiplantae > Streptophyta > Magnoliopsida > Asterales > Asteraceae > Tanacetum > Tanacetum coccineum. Next base: position 30,090 of record BQNB010067781.1, on the reverse strand, counting down.
AGGCGAACCTCACATTTTTGGGGTGGAATTCTGAGGGTTTTTGTGCTAGTCATATACATTCCTATCCATGAGATGCTATTAATACTCGGTTTCTGTCGGTATGTGTCATAAAAAAATTTAAATTTGGGTTAAAATTACCTTTTTATGCTATGTTTCGATATATTACCCATCATTTTAAAGACAAAGAAAATGGCAAATGAAAGAATAGTTTCTAAGGCTTATTTCCCCCTACACTTAAGTTGAACATTATCCCCAATGTTCTATAGAAGTACCCTTAAAAACGAATAAAGGGAAAAGAAAACAAGGAAAAAAAATAGTACTCCCCTGGTTTGCTCAATAATGGAGAAGAAACATGCGATAACTGGTTAAATCGTCCTCCAAGAGTCGTCAAATGAAACTTCATAAGAATTTCCAAGCTTAAAGACAAGACAACTATACCAAGCGTAAAATCCACGGTAGTGGTAATAAATACAACTTCATTAACTATGTTTAAACTCTAAGAAAGCAATAAAGATAGGATGAATATGTTAACGTGATCGTGGTTTTCTGCAAGTTTTTAGAATTATTACAAATTCCAGAAAATTATACAAGATTAATTTCTCAAAAATTAAATAAAAATCGAATTTTCCTGTAGCAGGCCTGGCGACGCCGTCAGGATTAATCCTGACGCCGTCTCCAGGGTCTGTAAAGATTTTTTTCTTTCTTCAAAAATTCCTGCACGCAAGTTCCCATTAGTTATTTCGTGAAAAATTTACTGCAAAAACCACAAGAATAGTTAACACAATCATATGACTCAAAAAAAACACACAAGACACACAAGACACACAAGACACGCCTAATATGCAAGAAAGTAATAGATTGGGTTGCCTCCCAAAAGAGCGCTTGTTTTTGTTTGAGTCACGAGCTTGACTCTACACTTATTTGACGTGTAAAAGGTGGGTCTCCCCTACACTTAAGGTCAAGTACGGGTGATAGTAGCGATACACACCATTGTGGTGAGAAGGAGCCATATGTTGAGAAATTTGTTGTTGAAGAATAGATTTTAAACAGTGTGCTTCTAGAATTCTACCACTCTCTACTTCATTTGGCCTATCAAATTAGCCAAGTTCTTTTCATAGAGGAGAAACTTACCTTTGATTGCAAATAAGACGAAGTTACAAACAAACAAAGCATGATTACAAGATAATTCAAACATAATAAAACAAACAATAAATAATTAAAACACACAAGACACTCCTAATATGCGAGAAAATTAAATGTTAGGTTTCCTCCCAAAAAGCGCTTTTCTTTATTTACGAGTCTTGTATCTAGACTCGAAGTCACACGCCCTTACGTAAATTCTCCTTTGTGTCTCTTGGCCTCTCTTTCCAATTTCATTAGGTGTCGAATTTCTTTGCTTATACTTTCGTCTTATCTGTACTCGGGTCCTAAAGTCAGACTATCCGAGTAATAGGTTTTCCCACAGTCATCGTTATTCTTAAGGACAAAGGGTGGTATGGAATCGGTATTTACATTCTTAAAGTCTATATGGTTAAACGCTTTCATCTTATAAGGCATCTTAAATGTGATTTTCTCGTTATCTTTTTTGAAAGTAACCGTTCGCTCTTCCGGATCATAAACAAGACCAGTTTTTCTTACAAATGGTTTTCCAAAGACTACTCCTAGGTGGTGATCTATAATGCTAGTGGTGTCCTCTAAGATCATGAAATTACATTCGTATGTAAAGTTTCCCATGAAAACTTTTAAACCCCTAACTCTTCCTACAAAGTTGTTGTTCTTACTAGGGTTAGACGGTTTGTGTCTCGACTCTAGCCCTTTATTCAGGATCCCTTCGTAATGTTGTTTAGACATAACATTAATTGGTGATTCAAGATCGATGTAAGCTTGCCTTTTAAGGAAGTGACCAATCATGCAAGAGATCTTAATGTTATTTAAGTTTTCGGTTCTTATCTTTGCTTTTTCCTAATATGGTTTGGGGTATTTCAAGAGCCACTAGTGATATTCTAATTCTTCTAATGTGGGGAAGGTATCAAAGTATTCTATTTTATCCGAACCGGCTAATGAGTCAACGATCCTACTATCCTCAAGCCATGACTAAATTTTTATCTTTTTTTAGGATCAAGAAACTCCCTATTTGAGGTAGAACAAGATGGATTCTCATTCTCCATAATGAAGAGTGGAATAGTCAATGGAAATTACGAACAAAAAAAAAAGATAGACTATAAGAAAGCTAATATGCAGAAATTAAAGTTCCCCCTTGAAAGGATTCAAGCGAGTAAAACAAAGCTAAACTATGATCAAAACCTAACTATTCCCTGGCAGCGGCGCAAAAAACTTGATGCGGTTGTCGTAAGGGACTTCTACAAGAAGTTTTACAACTCCCTAGGCAGAGTACCTAACCGTTGTAGTAGTAGTATAGGCAAGACTCAGGGGTTGTTATCGTTCTCTAGGGGAATAGGTTGGGAAGGTTTGATTACGGTCTAACAGAATTCTAGGGGTTGAGAGAAGATTATTTTTGTATTTTTATATTTATAAAAAAGCTAGTAAAATCATATATTTGAGAGGTTTGGTTGGTTTTAGCTATTAAACTAAATAATAAACTACGCTAATGGTGATAAAAATATAATAAAAAGATTGTATTCATTTAATCATGTATTACTCCCTAGATTGCTTCTCCTAGTGTTGTTGCTTTATCATACTTGTGATGATCTATGTAATTATTTCCTAAGTCATGAACAGATTACACGAACCCGCCGTCTATTTAATATTTCGTTGAGGCAAAACATAGAGTAAGGTAGTATGAAGACTATTACCCGACCCCCAAGAGTATATTAAATGCATTTGAAATATATTAAAAGTAAATCAATCAAATAAGGGGCAATGTAGAGTGAAGACTGTTATCCGATGGTATCCTTTCTACACAATCATGTTTCCCTAGACATATCAACAGCGATACAGACAAAAGTTAATTTTCTAAAGCCTAACATGCATATTCATCACAAGAAGCAACACCACTAAGATCTAAATTCTAGGTTTCATACAATTATAAATGAATACAATAAGGGGTTTAGCCAAGCATGTTAAAGATAAAGCAAGAACAATAAAGAATCAAACAACAAGACATATTGAATGATTAAGATAGTCTTACTTGAATAAAACATGAATTGAAGGAGGTACAATAGGGTTTTGAAGCCCTAAAATCGTCCTAATAAGCTGCCAAACAAACTAGGGTTCGTTCCCTTTTTTTACTCTTAAGTTACACACATAAAATCCTAATTTCGGGTCTATATTTATAAGAATATCGCTATGACATAGTCGCATTTTAATCATGACGCTGTCATAAAGTAGAATCTTCTAGATCCGAGTTGAGTCGGTACGGGCTGATGCCGTCAAGAGATGTTGTGACGCCGTCACTAGATGAAGTGTGACAGCCTCGTGTATAAATGGTGACGCCGTCTCCAGGCTCTAAGACTTTAAATCTTGAAGAGTCTTGGGGTTGGTTCGTAGTCTTGTCCGTTTCTTCTCCAAATGAGCCTAAGTCACGTGTATTTCCTCCAAATGCTAAATACCTGAAAAGGAACGAATAAGTACCTATTTTGGGCATAAACACACGATTTAGGGGGTTAAATGACCCTGAAAAGTGTATAAAATGACACCTCATCACCTACTTATCTTGTCGAGTTAAAGAAGAAGAAAAATACTAGTGTGACTAGTAATTCAAGTATCTTCATAATAGAACTCTATTCTTTTCCTAATAAATCATGGGATTATGATACAAGCTGTGGTACTCATATCTATAATACAACGTAGGGTCGTAGGAGAAGCAGAAAGATAAAACATGGAGCTTTGAATCTATATGTGGGCAGTGGTAGCTGTCGAAGCTATTGGAAGTTTTTATTTAATTCTTCCTGGTGGTTTAATTATTGTACTTAACAACTGTCATTATGCGCCTAGTATAACTAGGGGTATTGTTTCACTTTCTCATTTGGTTGACAATGGTTATATTCATACTTTTATGAATTATGGTATGTTTGTTTGTAAAGATGATGTGTTTTATTTTATTGCTATTCCACATGATGGTATTTATGAAATTTATATGCATGATCTTGTACTAAATACTAGTTCTATTTACAATGTAAGCAATATAAGATCCAAATGTGCGTTGGACTCTACCTATATTTGGCATTATCGTCTTGGTCATATAAACAAGAAGTGCATTGAAAAGATTCAACATGATGGGATCTTGGAACCCACTAATGATGAATCTTTTGATAATTGTAAATCCTGTATATATGGAAACATGGCGCGCAAGCAATTTTTGCATCAAATGGAAAGAGCTAAAGAAGTACTTGGACTAATACACACCGATGTATGTGGCCCTTTTAAAAATGTGTCAAGAGAAGGTGCTAGCTACTTCATAACCTTTATTGATGATTTCAGCCGTTATGGTTATGTTTACTTAGTGAAACATAAATTTGAAGTGTTTGAAACATTTAAGGCAAGGTTTTCAAGATCAGGATCTTACTTAGGATCGGTTTTAGCTTTGCAAGATCGAGAATAAAGATCGGATCAGGATCTTAAGATCCTATAATAATGTTATTTTCTTAATAGTTTGTGTAATATTATACAAATCTACAAATTATTATATATCATAAATACTAGCGAACAACAGGATGATGTCGTGCATAATGATGTCGATCCCCATAGTGAGATAGTTCCCATTCGTAGATCCAATAAATACCTCAAGCACCTGATCGATATGGTTTCAATGTCGATGCTGAGGAGTATGAGTTAAGGGATCTCAATGAACCTCCAAACTATAAAGCCGCATTGTCAGTTCTTGAATCTGATAAACGGGTTAATGCTATGAATTCAGAAATACAATCCATGAAAGATAACCAAGTCTGGCATTTGGTTGATATTCCTCCTAATTGTAGAATCGTTAGGAGGAAATGGATTTTTAAGCAAAAGACCGATATGGATGGCAATGTACACACCTATAAAGCTTGTCTTGTAAACAGTGGGTTACGTTGTTATACACCCATAAGTGTAATAATTGCAATGAGTACAATTATTATGGAAAATAGTGTTATTGCCCTAAGTAGATGTCCTCAATATAGTTAAACATGGTATTCACCGTTTGTGACATTGGGAGGAACTAAATGTCCCAGTGGGAATAGGTAACTTGACCTCTCACCGCTTTAGATATAGAAACATTTTAGCATTTAACTCGACTATGCAAATTTATTATTGTATTATGTGATTTGATTTTGTGGCAATGAAAGGTACTTAGGCAATAAGTTATATGGATTGCATATCGTTGGGAAAAAACACTTGCATTCTTGGTTTTAGATGGGTTACACACAGCGCGTGGGGTTTTATGGTTGATTTAGCCAGGGGGGGGTGGGGGGGAGGTGGGGGTTTTGCCATTTGGGGTTATGCGAGCACCCTACCCTCGATACGAAACTCATTTAAACACATGGGAAATTGATTGATTGGCAAAAGTATATGCAATGAAAGAAGTAACGGTTCGTCACGAACCTGCGGGAAAATATGTAAGGTCTTAGTGTGATGGTTTATGTTTTAAAACTTCATAAAGTTTAACGTATCACTTTGATTTATTAACTTATGGAAATATTGTATCACTGTTCGGGCTATCATAATCCAGAGGCAATGTAGTATCGTTTGAGGAGTCAGGGGCACTTTTAATTGTATTACACAGCATACTCATCAAAAAAATACTCCAAAAATGGAACCCCTCACATAAAATTCCCTCAGTAAATGTATTCGATTAAGATTTAAATTTCTTCAATAGTTAGTCGATGATAAATTAAGTTAATTATATAAGTTAATTGTTTATAATGGTCGAATCTGATGATTATAACGATAATGTATCGGGTTTTTAATAAAAATCGAGTCTTATAATATTAATATTATTTTTATTAAATTTATATATAAATTTTATATTTTTCTTTTTATGTTTGAAAAATGGTAAATATATACCCTTGATTATAAACTTTTACAAGTTTAGTCCTTTATTTATTAAGTTATATATATTTAAAGCTTTAACTCTTTAGAACTTGGCAAATATAGTCCCTTTTAGTTATAACTTTAGAATATATGACATTTTTCAGGCCCCTATAGTTATAAATTTTAGAAAGATTACGATATATACCCTATGCATGAAAACATTTACAAATCAAGGTAAAAAGCCATGCAAGCTTTATTTCTAGGTTATCTTACTTAGAATAATGCAAAAATAATATTTGTTCTAACATTTACAAAAGTTTGGGAAAAATGATTCGTTAGCATAGAAAATCAAAACGTGGTCGTTTTTAGTGGTTAATAAAGAAATAAACAAGGGTTTAAGGATTTTAGCTTCAAACAAAGTTTATATATGATCTTAAGCGTTTATGAACATCTAAAATACAGATTATGGCCTTTTGAATACAGATTTTGAGTTACTGAACTAAAATGGGTTCGAATGATGGTTTTTGGGTTACGTAGCCTTAGAAACGACTTTCAATGGCTTCTTTTACTCTTGTGTATTGGCTTTATTCTGAGCTTAGGGACTTCAACTGTCATCTACTTACTGCTAGAGAATGGCTAGAACTCCATTTGAGTGTGTGTGTTTATTTGAGGGTGATTGATTGAAAGGGTTGCTTTGGGATTCGGCTTATATAAGGTCTTAAATGCAACTTTGTGACCCAAGTTTGGGGATTTGATTAGTGTCCTAGCTATACCTGGTGATTAATTGAAGCTATGATTGATGTGCACATTACAAGCTAGGTTAGTAGATTGATTGGTGGGATGTCTATGGAGGAGCTAGAGTGATGTTTAGGGTGTTTTATTGACTTGGTTGCCAAAGTTGGGGGGAGCTACAGTTGGTGATGGAATGGTGCTGGAGTGATGGTGATGTGGTGATGAGGTCATGGTGATAAAGTTGGTGGTGAGTCATGGAGGAGCTTGAGGTGTTTATTTAGTTTATACATGGCTGTTTTTGGACAGCCAACATCAGTCTCGGTAATTTGGTTGCCATTTACAGACCGTAACTCCGATGAAGCTCAAACTAGTGAGCATGGTTAGATATTTGAGTCCTCTACAACTTTTAGTTGTACATATTTAGGTGTTACTATACAAATATTTGGAGATAACATCCATTACTACAGTTGGTGCAGAATTGCGTACTTTTTGACATTTCAGATATAAACTCAATTCATCCGACATCGAATCGGGTTGAGTCAACCGGAAAAATGATCACAAGCCATAGGGCTACAACCTAATATTTTTACCAAAGCTTATTGATTTTTCCCAGATCCTATGTTTTATCAACGGATTAGATTTCTGAAAATTATGAACTAGTTTAAGGGTGTAACAGGTTTGCTAGGATTTTTAGGTTTAGGGTTTAGGTTTTAGGGTTAGTGTAGGAGCTGAGATTAGAGAGGGAAAAGTGTATAAGTATGTGTAGGGAGTGCTTTTGTATATTAGTGCTAAAGAGGGGTCACGAACATCCTTAAGATTTTTGAGGGAAATGAGCTGTTTGGATGTATGCTTTATTGGCTTGTACATTGAGCTCAAATGAGTATACTTTAATTTTGGAGGGGAAAAATGTGATTTATTATTATGATTGATCACTTGCATATACATGCTTGAAGGCTTGTTACATTTGACTTTGACTCATGATTTTAGGGTTTTTGGAATAAACGTTAACGTATAATGCTTGTTTCGATGTAACGTTGTAAATGGTACGTTAAATGGATAATGTACTTGGTAAAAATGATATTAAGATATAGACTTGACATATTATGATGTTTATGTTGGGATTCTTGATTTGATGAGACAAAATGAATAAAAGAATGAAACAAAAGGATCAAAGTCGTCATTATAAAACTCTATAAGCTGGTGGAGAAATATGAAGATTTGGTCAAATATTCTATAGGATAATTAGGAAACATATTAATGTGGTTTAATGTAATTTAAATAGTTTCCTTATCTATTGATTTACTTCATTTGTAAGTCATGATCTCTCCCTATATAAAGAGATCATAGACATATGTTTTACATATCCATCCAGAAACATAGAGTTCTCCAAATAAGAGTCTAGTAAACGTGTGTGTGTGTGTGTACACAGTAGTTAGTTAGTTAATAGTTATTTAGCTAATAGTTAGTTAGTAGTTCCAAAGTATAGATTTGGGTCAAGGTGAAAACGTATGATGATAAAACCTTGTTTGATAATATACAGTTCTTATTTTTCCGCTGTGCATATTTATATTATCTGTAAAACATATCCTAGATGGCCTTAAAAGATCTCCACAGTTTACATGATATGAACATTGATATAGATGGCATTGGTAGAGGTTGCGTGAGCTTGTTTACTTTAAAGATGCAAGTTACGTTGCATAATGAGATAAAGAAAAAATTTCCCTGTAAAAAGGTTTGTACTATAACAGGTTGGATATTATAGTGCATCTAATTTAATGATGGAGATTACGGTGTAATTAATATATTAGATGGATATTACATTGATGAAATATTACGGGTTGTTAATATTGCATTAGTGGAAAATTTGGCGGTTCGTTAATCCTCCACACCTTACAGATAATCTCGTCCTGAAGATTTACTTGAATGATAGAGTGTTAGTTGCTTTTGCACCCAACCTAATACATATCACATCAATACATTGACAAGACTATATCTAATTCTGGAGAAATCTAGAGGCCAATGATAATAATGAGAAATGGAATTTTAATTCGTACAAACGGGATCACGATTTGAAAGTATATGTTTCGTAACGTATGTCCATATATTTATGGCCCACTTCATTTATAATTTGTCACTTTACTAACACAGGGTCCCAATCATTGTAATGAGAATTATTTACTTACGGTTCGGTTGGTTTATAATTTCTTATTCATTATGATGGAAGCTTCCCTCATTTATTTTAATAAGATGATTATTAATTCATACCTACCTTATATATTAACAAAGGATATGATATTAAACAATGTCAGGTATCGTTCTCCAGAATCATAAGGTATAAGTGAGGATTAAAAATGAGACGTCAATCGCGTTGATGTCTTAACTTAATACAAGATGTTAATAGATGAGGTATTTTTGTTGTATTTTCCAATTAGAGTGAGGATTTCGGTGAGTTACAAGGGATGTAGTGTTTTTAAAAGTATGTGGCGATGTATTCCAAACTCAGAGTTGAATATATAAAAAGAACTTAATGATATTGATAACTATGTCAGTTTTAATATTATCAAATGAAGTCTTGATGCAAGTTGGGAAGGACCATAGTTACTTGAAGAAGTTTTTAAGGACCTTTGATTCCTGGGACCTGAGGGTTATGGGCCTATTTTGTTATAAGTCTGACATTACTCTTAATTACTCTAATTTATTTTTTCCAGGGGAAAATAGTCTATAAAATTTAAGGATTCATTAAAGGAATAGTAGTCGGTGGTGAGTTTTCCCACGTGTTTTGACCCTAATTGGTGATGTTGTTCTTAATGATGGAGATAACGAGAAACGACAAAAATGGAGTTACAATTTTATTTATGGATAACTTATCTTACATATCCCAAAATCTGACAGGTGTTGATACTTATGCTACGTGTCTCAAACGAAAGCAGTAAGGATAAGGTTTCGATCTAGTAATCTTGGAGTTCACGAAGTGTGTCCCATAAGATTCTTCATATAAAATTGATGGCGATCATTGGATATCACTCAAGGGTCATTTACTAAATCAGAAATCCCTAAAGTGAATAAATAGCTATCTTGTCTCTCTGTCCATATGGCTTCATTCTGTAGTTCAAATATCTATGTACGAGCTTACATTATGTTGGTTTTTACGTCATCAAAATGCCCTTACGGTTTAATTATCCTACTCATTAATGACTTGTCTTTCTTCTTTTTTCTCAATATTAGTGAAAATGAGAGTTCTAGTAAGTAGTTCAGAATAATTTCATATGTTCTCATGGTGTTTTACAGCATCTGATAGATACATTTTCCCTAATTATATATCTGAGGTGGTGGTAGGGTATTAGTTGAGATAGATAGTGGTACTTGGTTAAAGCTTGACTTAGTGTATGAATTAGATTTCGTAGTTGAGAAGATGATGGGGGATAGATTTGCTTACTTTAGGGGGCAATTAATTTTCATGAACATAGATAATTCGGATCATAACAGTAATTTTTTAGTAGTGTAGTGATGGTGGTTAAATACCGGAGATGGTAGGTCAAAATAGCTAGTGGTGTGAATATGATTAGGTGGTGGAATAGAGTGATTTCATTAGCATTAATTGATTGCTTGTCTTTTCAGTTATGGGATTAGTTGGTTGATAAGGTGAGAAGGATTATAGGTGGGGATTTTCGTCATGATTAGAAATTTCCGAAAATAATGAGGGAGTTTGTTTCCACGGTTTGAATGGGTTATAGTTCGGTATTGTTGCGTATAGTCAAGAATATTGCCAGCAGGGATAAAGGTATATGCCTCATCAACATCAGATGGGGAAGGTGAGTGGGGAAGACTGACGTTTATAACAAAACCCAGGTAAAATAGTATATAAGTTTATTCTTGTAATAATATAATTGTAGTGTATTAACTGCCATGGAGACTTTCTACATTCCTTACTATTCTGGAAAACTGAGTGGGCACGGAGGGACCTTTCTTAAATGGAAAAAAAAAAGTAGTTTATAGTTTAGGTTTTACCCTTTCTTCTCTAAAACCATGTGTCTCTGTGAAACTTTCTGTTAAAACACCTTATTTTTTGACTATATAGCATGCGAAAGCTAATTTGGGGTATTACACTTATGGCATCAACAGAAATTAATCTTGAAAACGACTCATAAAGAGACGTATGTGGAAAATTTAGTTATCATTCAATATCATATCAGGTTTTTACAAAGGGAGGTCCTAATGATCTAAAAAACAAAAGTTTGTATGATAACAATTTTTTGCATCTTATAAGCCGTGTGCCAATCCGTGCCATAGTTGCATCAATTACCTGAGATTAAACATGCAAAAAGGGTCAACACAAACGTGTGTGATGTTTCATAGGTTTTCAGTTATAAGTAGTTGAGTACAAGTCACAATAGTTGGGGTTACGTTATTATACACCATAGTTTGTAAGAATTCAATGTAGTGCAATAATTATGGAAAACAGTATGGACTTCAAGTTATCATAACAGTGGGTTACATTGTTATACACCATAAGTGTAATAATTGCGATGAGTACAATTATTATGGAAAATTGTTTGAATACAAGTCATTATAAACAGTGGGTTACGTTGTTATACACCCATAAGTGTAATAATTGCAATGAGTACAATTATTATGGAAAACAGTTTGAATACAAGTTATCATAACAATGGGTTACGTTGTTATACACCCATAAGTGTAATAATTGCGATGAAAGACCGATATGGATGGCAATGTACACACCTATAAAGCTTGTCTTGTAAACAGTGGGTTACGTTGTTATACACCCATAAGTGTAATAATTGCAATGAGTACAATTATTATGGAAAATAGTGTTATTGCCCTAAGCTCATGACATCAATATGTTAACATGGAAATCACCGTAGTGACATTGGTTGAGGAACAAATGTCCCCGTGGAAAGGTAACTTGCCCACACCCCGATAGATCTGTCCACAATATTCGCATTCACTCGCAATGCAAATAATTAATGATTCATGATATGGAAATAGTGGCACTGAAAGGTACTTAGGCAATAATATATCTGGATAGCATACAGTTGGAAAAACACTTGCATTCATGGTTTAAGCATGTATCCCCCTCGCGGGTTTATAAAGTATTCAAAAGATTTAAAAGCGAGGCTACGAACTCACTTTAACATGGGAAATCTGATTGATGGCAAAAGTATATGAAATGAAAGTAACGGCTTCGTCACGCAACCTGGGGTAATATGTCAAGTCTTAGTGTGATGGTTTATGTTTTAAAACTTCATAAAGTTTAACGTATCACTTTGATTTATTAACTTATGGAAATATTGTATCACTGTTCGGGCTATCATAATCCAGAGGCCATGTAGTATCGTTTGAGGAGTCAGGGCACTTTAAATCGTAAACCCAGCAAACTCGTCAAAACAAATACTCAAATGGAACCTCTCACATGAAATTCCCTAGTAACTTGATACGATAAGATTTTAAGTTTCTTCAAAAGTTAGTCGATGATAAATTACGTTAAATATATAATGTAATTGTTTTATACTGCGTCGATCGATGATTAATAACGATAAATGTATCAGGTTTTAATAAATTCGAGTCTTATAATATTAATATATATTTTTATATTTTATATAAAAATATTATATCTTTTATTTTTAAGTTTGCAAAAATAGCAATATATACCCTTGATTTATAAACGTTTACAAGTTTAGTCCTTTATATATTAAGTATATATAATTTAAACCTTTAACTTTAGAACTTGGAAAAATAGGTCCTTATAGTTATAACTTTAGAATAATGACATTTTCAGCCCCTCTAGTTATAAATTTCAGAAAGTTATGATATATACCCCTATGCATGAAAATATTTACAAATCAAGTCCAAAAAGCCATGCAAGCTTATTTTAGGGTTCCAAATGATATTTGCAGGTTATAGCTTATTAGAATAAGCAAAAATAAGATGTTCTAACGTAACAAAAGTTTAGAAAAAGGATTCGTTAGCTAGAAAATCAAAACGGGTCGTTTTTAAGGTTTTAATCAAAAACACATGGGTTTGAGGATTCAAGGCTTCAAACAAGAGTTTATATATGATCTTAAGAGTCTTATGAACATTCTAAAACAGATTATGAGCTTATTGAACAAGATTTTGAGCTTACTTATACTAAAATGGGTCGAATGAGGGTTTTTGGGTTCGTACGCCTAGAAACGACTTCTATGGCTTATTTCTCTTGATTCTTGGCTTCTATTCTGAGATTAAGGACTTCACTTGATCTTCTACTACTGCTAGAGAATGGCTAGAACTCCATTTGAGTGTGTATGTGTTTGAGTTTGAGGTTTGATTGAAAGGGTTGCTTGGATTCGGCTTATATAGGGCTCAAAAAGCCTTAGTGCCCAAGTTTAGGGTTTTTCTTAGTGTCATGGCTATCTTAGGTGATTCATGGCAGCTATGATGATGAGCATTACAAGCTTGGATAGTAGGATTGAATGGTGGAAGGCTATGGAGGGAGCTAGGGTAATGACTAGGGGTTTTGGAGACTTGGTGGCCAAGTTGGATGACAAGGTGGTGATGGAGGTGCTTGTAAGGTGCTGAAATAATGGTGATATGGTGGTGAGGTCATGGTGATGAAGGTGGTGGTGAGTCATGGAGGAGCTTGAGGTGTTTATTTAGTTTATACATGGCTGTTTTTGGACAACCAATATTAGTCCCGGTAATTTGGTTGGCATTTACAAACCGTAACTCCGATGAAGCTCAAACCAGTGAGCATGGTTAGATATTTGAGTCATATACAATTTTTAGTTTTACATATTTAGGGGTTACTATACAAAAATTTAGAGATAACAGCCATTTACTACAGGTGTGCATAATCTGCGTACTTTTGCCATTTCGACTATAACTAATTCATCCGACATCGAATCGGGTTGAGTCAACCGTTAAAATGATCACAAGACATAGGGCTACAACCTAGTATTTTTACTTAATACCCAAAGCCTATTGATTTTTCTCAGATTCTATGTTTTATCAACGGATCAGATTTTTGAAAATTATGAACTAGTTTAAGGGTGTAACGGGTTTGCTAGGGTTTTCGGGTTTAGGGTTTAGGTTTTAGGGTTAGTGTAGGATCTGAGATTATAGAGGGAAAAGTGTTTAAATATAGTGTATTGAGTGCTTGTAATTAGTGCTAAAGAGGTGGTATGAAATCCTTAAGATTTTGGAGGGAAATAAGCTAGTTTGAATTTATGCTTTTTGGCTTGTATATTGAGCTCCCTATGAGTTTGTACTTTTGATTTAGGATGGAAAATGTGATTTCAATATTTTGAATTGATAACCTTGTAACACATGCCTTCAAAGGTTTGTACATTTGCCTTTGACATGAAATTTGGTTTTTGGAATTAAACGTTAAACGTATAATGTTGTTTTGATGTATCGTTGTAAAGGTACGTTAATTTGGATAATGTACTTGGTAAAAATGATATTAAGATATAGACTTGACATATTAGATGTTTATGTTGGGATTCTTGATTTGATGAGACAAATGAATAAAAGAATGAAACAAAAGGATCAAAGTCGTCATTATAAAACTCTATAAGCTGGTGAAGAAATATGAAGATTTGGTAAATACTTACAGGTAATTAGGGACACATATTAAGAGGTTTTAATGTAATTTAAATAGTTTCCCTTATCTATTTCCTTATACTTCCCTTTGTATTTCATTCGATCTTTCCTATATAAAGAGATATAAGACATAGGTTTTACTATCTATTCTAATAGGTTTGGCATAGGAATTCCACCAGGATAAGGCATCCTTGGTGAGAGTACTAGTAGCAAATTTCACTTTCTAGTCCTCGGTACAGTTGCTACGAGAAAATACTGATTAAGTCTGTTCAAACCAGCAAACGAGGCCAACAGCTCCTTCTGTACCATTAAAGTAGAAAGGTTGGCAACTCATAAACTCCTTGTAAGTGCATTTCCTTGCTACAGGAGTTTATCTTGGTCCAGTATTCCTATTTAGATTGTCAATACTTTCCATGGTTGCAGCTTGTGCTTCCAGGGCTGCAATAACACCATTAGCAATTAGTTGCCGGATGGCAGCCTGAGTCATAGCTGGTGTTTCAGATGTTGATGCTGCAGATGTTGATCTTCTTTTGGGAGCCATTCTACAAAATAAGAATGATATCACATGTTTCTTCTTAAAATGCTTAAAGTTCAAAAATAAACATTGTCAAAATGATTCCCTTTATATTATGTAACTTTAGGTTGAAGTTAAAATCTAGGTGAGTCATAAGATAACACCAAATAAGATTTCCTACTGTATTGTAATATCCATCCTTTGATATCGCGTTGGTAGAAGTTGTAGGTTATGGGCCTACTATGCTTTCGCTGCGCTACTCTGAATTACTCTGATTCACTTGGTTTTTTAGAGACTAATTTGTTTTCTATTGTTCATGGAATAATCCATAATGATCTTCACGGAATTAGATAGCTTAGTGTGGGAGATAGACTTATTAAAGGAATAGTCTAGAGATGGTGTAGTTGACTAACCGATGATGTTGATCCTAATGATGTAGATGGAGTAGTTGTAATATAGGGTAAACAATCATGACCTCTATATCGTGGTAAGGTGAGAATACTAATAGGATAAAAGATCCTTAGTTGAATCTTTCTGAAGTGTTAAAAGAAGTGCTTCCTGGTGAAGCCGGAGAATAGTCCGATAAAGCCGGAGTATAGTCAAGAGCATTTGTAAAGGAAAGAGCATCCTCCACATCGGAATCAGATAGGATAATAATAGGATGGGGAAAAGACATGATTATGTAAAATCCAGTGAAAATAACATAAGTTATTTATATATAATATAATAGTAGTGTATTATCTGTCATGGAAATTTCTTGCACATACTATTCTGGAAACTGCAGTGGCACGGAGGACTTTCTTGGATGGAAAAAAGTAGTTATAGTTTAGTTTTTACCCTTGTTCTCTATAACCATGAGCTTTGATACCAATCTGTAACACCCCCATATTTGACATATAGCAGCGAAACTAATCTAGGGCATTACTTCATGGATCAACAGACATAATCATAGAAAATGACTCAAAAGAGACGTTTTGGAAAATTTAGTTATCATTCAATATCATATCAAAGTTTTACAAAGGAGGTCCTAAAATCTAGAAACATAAAGTTTGAATGATAACAATTTAGCCATCTTCAAGTCCGTGCCACTTCGTGCCATAGGTTGCTCAATTACCTGAGATAAACATGTTAAAAGGGTCAACACAAAGGTTGAGTGAAATTCATAGGTTTTCAGTTATAATAGTTGAGTGCAAGTTCAATAGTGGGTTACGTTGTTATACACCCATAAGTGTAATAATTGCAATGTGTAAAATTATTACGGAAAACAGTTTGAATACAAGTTATCATAACAGTGGGTTACGTTGTTATACACCCATAAGTGTAATAATTACAATGAGTACAATTATTATGGAAAATAGTGTTATTGCACTAAGCTCATGACATCAATACATTAACATGGAAATCACCGTAGTGACAAATGTCCCCGTGGAAAGGTAACTTGTCAAGGTTACCCATTAAGTCAAATATAGTGCTATTGGTACCAAAAGTATAGGCACACCAACAGGAGTCATCACACCTCGATAGGTCTATCCACAATATTCGCGTTCACTCGCAAGTGGCTAATGGTTCATGATTAAGAAATATTGGCAGTGGAAGGTACTTAGGCAATAATATATCTGGATAGCATACAGTTGGGAAAACATTTGCATTCATGGTTTATAGCATGTATTCCCCTCGCGGGTTTAAGAAATAATTTAAAAGATTTAAAATACGAGGCTATAAACTCACCTTAACAGGGGAAATCTGATTGATGACAAAAGTATATCAAGCGAAATGCGTCCGTATGGTAGTACGATGTTATCTACCCGAACGGGGAAAACCAGTATATCAAATGAAAGTAACGGCCTCGTCACACAACCTGAGAGTAATATGTCAAGTCTTAGTGTGATGGTTTATGTTTCAAAACTTCATAAAGTATTTCTTTAATTTATTATATTTTTTTAGTTTGCAAAAATAACAATATATACCCTTGATTTATAAACTTCTTGATTTATAAACTTTTACAAGTTTAGTCCTTTATATAATAAAGTATATATAATTTAAACCTTTAAATTTGAAACTTGGCAAGATAGATCCTTATAGTTATAACTTTAGAATAATGACATTTTCAGCCCCTTTAGTTATAAATTTCAGAAAGTTATGATATATACCCCTATGCATGAAAATATTTGTAAATTAAGTCCAAAAAGCCATGTAAGCTTATTTTATGGTTCAAATGATATTTGCAGGTTATAGCTTATTAGAATAAGCAAAAATAAGATGTTCTAACTTAACAAAAGTTTAGAAAAAGGATTCGTTAGCTAGAAAATCAAAACGGGTCGTTTTTAGTGTTTTAATAAAAAATAAAAGGGTTTGAGGATTTTAAGGCTTCAAACAAGAGTTTATATATGATCTTAAGAGTCTTATGAACATTCTAAAACAGATTATGAGCTTATTGAACAAGACTTTGAGCTTACTTGAACTAAAATGGGTCGAATCAGGGTTTTTAGGTTCGTACGCCTAGAAACGACTTCAATGGCTTGTTTCTCTTGATTCTTGGCTTCTATTCTAAGCTTAGGGACTTCACTTGATCTTCTACTACTGCTAAAGAATGGCTAGAACTCCATTTGTGTGTGTATGTTTGACTTTGAGGTGTGATTGGAAGGGTTACTTGGATTCGGCTTATATAGGGCTCAAAAAGCCTTAGTGCCCAAGTTTGGGGTTTTGCTTAGTGTCCAAGCTATCTTAGGTGATTCATGGCAGCTATGATGATGAGCATTACAAGCTAGGATAGTAGGATTGAATGGTAGAAGGGTATGGAGGGAGCTAGGGTGATGACTAGGGGTTTTGGAGACTTGGTGGCCAAGTTGGGTGACAAGGTGGTGATGGAGGTGCTTGTAAGGTGCTGGAGTGATGGTGATGTGGTGGTGAGGTCATGGTTATGAAGGTGGTGGTGAGTCATAGAGGAGCTCGAGGTGTTTATTTAGTTTATACATGGCAGTTTTTGAACAGCCAACATCAGTCCCGGTAATTTGGTTGCCATTTACAAACAATAACTCCGATGAAGCTCAAACCAGTGAGCATGGTTAGATATTTGAGTCCTCTACAACTTTTAGTTTTACATATTTAGGGGTTACTATACAAAAATTTAGAGATAACAGCCATTTACTACACGTGTGCAGAATCTGCGTACTTTTGCCATTTCGGCTATAACTAATTCATCCGACATCGAATCGGGTTGAGTCAACCGGAAAAATGATCAAAATACATAGGGCTACAACCTAGTATTTTTACATAATACCCAAAGCCTATTTATTTTTCCCAGATCCTATGTTTTATCAACGGATCAGATTTCTGTAAATTATGAACTAGTTTAAGGGTGTAACGGGTTTGCTAGGGTTTTCGGGTTTAGGGTTTAGGTTTTAGGGTTAGTGTAGGAGCTGAGATTAGAGAGGGAAGTGGTTTAAATATGGTAGTATTTAGTGCTTGTAATTAGTCGCTCAAGAGGTTGTACGAATCCTTAAGATTTTGGAAGGAAATGAGCTAGTTTGTATTTATGCTTTATTGGCTTTTACCATTTGAGCTCAAACTGAGTTGTTACTTTGATATTTAGGAGGGAAAATGCGATTTAAATATTATGAATTGATCACTTGTACACATGATTGAAGGCTTGTACATTTGCTTTGACATGAAATTAGGGTTTTTGGAATAAACGTTAACGTATAATGCTTGTTTTGATGTAACGTTGTAAATGGTACGTTAAATGGATAATGTACTTGGTAAAAATGATATTAAGATATAGACTTGACATATTAGGATGTTTACATGATATGAACATTGATATAGATGGCATTGGTAGAGGTTGTGTGAGCTCGTTTACTTTAAAGATGCAAGTTACGTTGCATAATGAGATAAAGCAAAAATTTCCCTGTAAAAAGGTGGTATATAATAGATGGATATTATAGTGCATCTAATTTAATAGATGGATATTACAGTGCATCTAATTTAATAGATGGATATTACATTGATGAAAATTACGGGTTGTTATATTCCATTGGTGAAAATTTGGGGTTGTTACATCCTCCCACCCTTACAGAAATCTCGTCCCGAGATTTAGTTGAATGATAGAGTGTTAGTTGCAATAGATAATGAATGACTATCTCATAATCTGGAAGAAATCTAGAGGCAATGATAATGCTGAAGAAATGGAATTTATTCGTACAAACGGATCACAGATTTGAAAGAATATTGTTCGTACGTATGTCATATATTTAAGCCCACTCATTTATAATTTGTCACTTACAAACAGAGGCGTCCCAATCCTTGTAACTGAGAATTTATAAACTTACGGTTCGGTGGTTTATAATTTCCTTATTCAAATGAAGAAGCGTCCTAATTCATTTTAATAAGATGATTATAAATCATCCTACCTTAATATTGACACAGGATATGATATTAAAACAATGTCATGTATCGTTCTAGAATCATAAGGAATAATGAGGATAATAATGAGACGTCAATCGCGTTGATGTCTTAAAACAAGATGTTATAAGATGAGTATTTTTGCTGTCATTTTCCAATTAGCCGAGAATGCGGTGGATGTACGTGTTTTCAAAAGTATGAGGTGAGTATTCTAACTCAGAGTTGAATATAAAAGAACCAATGAGATTGATAACTATGTCAAGTTTCGATATTATCAAAATGAAGTCAAGAAGAAGTTGGGAAGACCATCGTCTTGAAGAAGTTTTTAAGGACCTTTGATTCCTGGGACCTAAGGGTTATGGGCCTATTTTGTTATAAGTCTGACATTACTCTTAATTACTCTAATTTATTTGGTTTTCAGGGAAACTAGTCTATAAAATTTAAGGATTCATTAAAGGAATAGTCGGGTGGTGACGTGTTTGACCTAATTGGTGATGTTGTTCTTAATGATGAAGACGGAGATAACGAGAAATGACAAAAATGGAGTTACAACTTTATTTATGGATAACTTATCTTACATATCCCAAAATCTGACAGGTGTTGATACTTATGCTACGTGTCTTAAACGAAAGCGGTAAGGATAAGGTTTCGATCTAGTAGTCTTGGAGTTCACGAAGTGTGTCCCATAAGATTCTTCATATATAATTGATGGCGATCTTGGATATCCTCAAGGGTCATTTCTAAATCAGAAATCCTAAAGTGAATAAAAGCAATCTTGTCTCTCTGTCCCATATGCTTCTTCTGTAGTTCAACTATCTGTGTACGGGCTTCCTTAAGTTTGGTTTTTACTTCATCAAAATCCCTTGGTATGATTATCCAACCATTAACAAGTCTTTCTTCTATTTTCTCAATATAGTGAAAAGAGAGTTCTTCTAAGTAGTTCAAAATACTTTCAATCTGTTTCTCATGGTGTTTTACACGCATCTTGATAGAACTTTTCCCTAATTCATATATCTGAGGTGGGGTAGGAGTATAAGTTGAGAAAGATAGTGGTACTAGGATACAGGCTTGCTTCCGAGATGAATTAGATATCGTAGTTGAGGAAGAAGATGGGGGATGGATTTGCTTCTTAGGTGGCAATAATTCTTCAGGAACAAAGAAATATCGGGGATCAAACAGTAGTGATGGTGGTAATACCGGAGATGGAGTCAAAATAGCTGGTGGAGTAATATGATCTGGTGGTGGAATAGGTGATTCCTTAGCATTAAATGCTTGCATGTCTTTCAGATATGGATTATTGTAGAAAGGTGAGAATATAGGTGGGATTTCATCATTCTTAGAATTTTCCGAAAAGTCAGAGGAGTTGTTTCCCGGTCTTGCTGGGAAATAGTTCGGTAATGTTGACGTATAGTCAAGAATATTTGCAGAGGGAAAAGCGCATTCCTCATCAACATCAGATGGGGTAGGATGAGTGGGGGAAGACATGACTGTATAACAACCCAGTAAAATAGTATAAGTTTATTTAGTATAATATAATAGTAGTGTATTATCTGCCATGGAAATTTCTTACACATACTATTCTGGAAACTGCAGTGGCACGGAGGACTTTCTTAAATGGAAAAAGTAGTTATAGTTTAGGTTTTACCCTTGTTCTCTATAACCATGAGCTCTGGTAACAATCTGTAACACCCCTATTTTTGACATATAGCAGCGAAAGCTAATTTGGGGTATTACTTCATGGATCAACAGAAATAATCATAGAAAACGACTCATAAAGAGACGTTTTGGAAAATTTAGTTATCATTCAATATCATATCAGAGTTTTACAAAGGAGGTCCTAAAATCTAGAAACATAAAGTTTGAATGATAACAAGTTTAGCCATCTTCAAGTCCGTGCCACTCCGTGCCATAAGTTGCTCAATTACCTGAGATAAACATGCTAAAAGGGTCAACACAAAGGTTGAGTGAGATTTCATTAGGTTTCAGTTATAATCGTTCCTTGAGAACAAAGTTCAATAGTGGGTTACGTTGTTATACACCCATAGTTTGTAATAATTGCAATGAGTACAATCATTATGGAAAACAGTTTGAATACAAGTTATCATAACAGTGGGTTACGTTGTTATACACCTATAAGTGTAATAATTGCGATGAGTACAATTATTATGGAAATACACCCATAAGTGTAATAATTGCGATGAGTACAATTATTATGGAAAATAGTTTGAATACAAGTCATTATAAACAGTGGGTTACGTTGTTATACACCCATAAGTGTAATAATTGCAATGAGTACAATTATTATGGAAAATAGTGTTATTGCCCTAAGCTCATGACATCAATACGTTAACATGGAAATCACCGTAGTGACATTGGTTGAGGAACAAATGTCCCTGTGGAAAGGTAACTTGCCAAGGTTACCCATTAAGTCAAATATAGTGCTATTGGTACCAAAAGTATAGGCACACCAACGGGAGTCGTCACACCCCGATAGATCTATCCACAATATTCGCGTTTACTCGCAATGCAAGTAATTAATGATTCATGATATGGAAATAGTGGCACTGGAAGGTACTTAGGCAATAATATATCTGGATAGCATACAGTTGGAAAAACACTTGCATTCATGGTTTAAGCATGTATCCCCCTCGCGGGTTTATAAAGTATTCAAAAGATTTAAAAGCGAGGCTATGAACTCACCTTAACAGGGGAAATCTGATTGATGGCAAAAGTATATGAAATGAAAGTAACGGCTTCGTCACGCAACCTGGGGTAATATGTCAAGTCTTAGTGTGATGGTTTATGTTTCAAAACTTCATAAAGTTTAACGTATCACTTTGATTTATTAACTTATGGAAATATTGTATCACTGTTCGGGCTATCATAATCCAGATGCCATGTAGTATCGTTTTGAGGAATCAGGGCACTTTTTTAAATTGTAACCCAGCAACTCGTCAAAAACAAATACTCATATGGAACCCCTGCTTACTGAAATTCTTAGTAACGAGATTACGATAAGATGTTTAGTTTTTCAAACAGTAGTCGATGATTAAATTACGTTAAATATATAAGTAATTGTTTTATAATGCGTCGATCGATGATTAATAACGATAAATGTATCGGGTTTTAATAAAATCGAGTCTTTATAATATTAATATATATTTTTATAATTATATAAAATATTATATTTTATATTTAGTTGAAAAAAAAATGGCAATATCTACCCTTGAATTTATAAACTTTTACAGTTTAGTCTTTCTATGTTAAGTTATCATAAATATAAACCTTTAACTTTAGAACTTGGCAAAATAGGTCCTTATAGTTATAACTTTAGAATAATGACATTTTTCAGCCTTTAGTTTAATTTTCAGAAGTTATGATATATTCCTATGCATTGAATAATATTTGTAACTAAGATCCAAAAGCATGTAAAGCTTATTTAGGGTTCCAATGATAATTTGCAGGTTATTGCTTCTTAGAATAAGTCAAATATAAGAGTTTAACTTACAAAAGTTTAGAAAAAGGATTCGTTAGCTAGAAAATCAAAACGGGTCGTTTTTAGTGTTTTAATAAAAAACAAATGGGTTTGAGGATTTTAAGGCTTCAAACAAGAGTTTATATATGATCTTAAGAGTCTTATGAACATTCTAAAACATATTATGAGCTTATTGAACAAGACTTTGAGCTTACTTGAACTAAAATGGGTCGAATCAGGGTTTTTAGGTTCGTACGCCTAGAAACGACTTCAATGGCTTGTTTCTCTTGATTCTTGGCTTCTATTCTAAGCTTAGGGACTTCACTTGATCTTCTACTACTGCTAGAGAATGGCTAGAACTCCATTTGTGTGTGTATGTTTGACTTTGAGGTGTGATTGAAAGGGTTACTTGGATTCGGCTTATATAGGGCTCAAAAAGCCTTAGTGCCCAAGTTATTTTTTTTTCATTCCAGATACTGCGATAACTAAGGCTGGCACAAAACTTCTTCTTCATCGAGCACATTTTTCTTGCTCTTGGGATACTTTGGGGATCTCAACACTAAAAGCGAGTGCTGCAGATACATGATTGCATAGGGATTTATTTCACCTCTTATCATACGACTTTGTCTATAAATTAACCTCACTGCGGTCTAGTAAATGATGATCAAGCACAAGTTCTGGAGCTACTAAATTACCGGCCCACTCATATAACTTTATACCAATACCAATGTTCCAGAAAAGGCGACAAAGACCATACGTACACATCCGTAACGACGGAATAGACACATATGACTGCATTCAACCCTAACTCGAACAAGCTAAAGGCAAAAATTATCTTGGGTATCAAAGATGGATACCCGAATTCCTTAAGATCTAGAGGCGAACCTTACAATTTAAGTGGGTTGATTTTGTGCCAGTTAAAATGTCAATCCGGTTGGATTTGCCTTACTAAGCGTATGTAAATTTTATGTTTTTGGAAAAGCAATATATAAATTTTTAAATTTTCCAGAAAATATCAGTTGAAAAATGTGGCCAGATTGCAGGGCAAACATGGAGGGACATGATTAATTTTTCCTATTTGCTACCCCTCCACACTTAAGTTGAACATTGCCCTCAATGTGAGAACTGATAAATATAGAAAATAGGGAAAATTAAGGGAAAACGGTACTTCCCGGGGTTCTTAAGTTCTTGGTTGAATTGGAGCTATCCTTGAGTGATTCCATTACGTTCTTTTTTTGTGAGGAGCGAGAGCTCCTCCACACTTAAGTAGAGCATTTTGCATAAAATTGAAACTTCTCGGGGCTAATAAGTGCTTGGCTGAATTATGAACGATATGGCACGAAACGAAGTGCCAAGCATGTGTATTCTACCACATGTAATATAATACTCTAATTATATAAGTCTCCAAGTGTAAAATACCAACCATCAATCGAAGCTCCACATGTTTTATTTAATCTACATAATAAACACAACTACAAGAAAAACATTAAATACTAAAGCGCACTTTCATAGGCACCACAATTGCATTTAGCACATTCAACAAGTCTTTAAACCCCTTGGTGTCCCGAGTGGATAAGTTATAGTCTCGTGAGGGTTTCCAGCGAACACACCCACAAAGTTTGATATATTTCTTTTTGTATGCAGAAATCGAGGTAAGAAATACACGGGCCCATGCACATCAAACTTAAAGACTGCAAAGTTTTTGTTTTATATATATATATATATATATATATTTTTATTTTTATTATTATTTTTGTTATTATTTTATATTTTATTACTATTATTATTATTATTATTATACTTAACTTGATTTAAGATTCTTTAATGATACGGTTCAAGTGGGAATGATCCACTTTTAAAGCTTGAGGATATGGTATTTTTGGAATATATTCACGGAAAGGATATTCTTCTGTTTTGACCACGTGATAGTTTCCTTTCGATGTTTTAATAGGGCGGTCTTTTTTGATTTTATTGTTAACGATAATAGAAGGCGGTGGATCTTTTTGAATTTTCGGATGATCATCGGACTTTCCACTCCTGGTGAATACGACATTCACATGCTCGGTGTGATCTTGAGGAGGGGAAGGAGGGTCAGTCCTATCAGTTTGTTCTAAAGGGAAGTTTTGAGAATTCTCCCACTCATCTATTTTTATTTCCATATTTTTAAAGATAGTTTGGAAATTCTTTTCATTTTGCTTCATCTTTAAAATCATATCGTTAACGTTGTTCTTGAAAAACATACTTGTAACTCTTTGATCATCCAAGAATTTAGTCATTAATTTTTCAAAATCAGTTTTAGATTGAGGTTCTTGGTTGACAATTTTGGACTTTTTGTTGGGTAAAACACCGGTGGTTTTACGATCGTCGCTGTCATAGAGTTTATCATGAACGGTTCTCATGCTACGGATACATCTTTTGAAATCTTCGAGATCATTTTTCACATCATTGTTTATGTCTATAAGCTATTTCTCGGAATCATTAGGATCATGAAGGGATTGGTGAGAAAACGAATCATGAGAATTTTGGTCTTTATTACATTCTGATTGGATGTAATTTGCTTCATGATGTTCACACATCGGCGTGTCATCGTTCAGGTGGTTTTTAGAAGCGTTTCCATTTCTAAGCTCATTATATTTCTCATGCATATCTTGCAATTCTTCATTTAAGCTTATAATTTGAGAATCCATTTTTATAGTTAGAGATGCCAATTTTTCCATTAATCAAAATTTATCATTATTGCTATTACTTCCATCGGCGAAAGCAACAGATTTTTGATGATGTTCGTTTTTAGATTTAATGGGCCAATCATGTGGGGTTTTGCTTAGTGTCCTAGCTATCTTAGGTGATTCATGGCAGCTATGATGATGAGAATTACAAGCTAGGATAGTAGGATTGAATGGTGGAAGGCTATGGAGGGAGCTAGGGTGATGACTAGGGGTTTTGGAGACTTGGTGGCCAAGTTAGGTGACAAGGTGGTGATGGAGGTGCTTGTAAGGTGCTGGAGTGATGGTGATATGGTGGTGAGGTCATGGTGATGAAGGTGGTGGTGAGTCATGGAGGAGCTTGAGGTGTTTATTTAGTTTATACATGGCTGTTTTTGGATAGCCAACATCAGTCCCAGTAATTTGGTTGCCATTTACAAACCGTAACTCCGATGAAGCTCAAACTAGTGAGCATGGTTAGATATTTGAGTCCTCTACAACTTTTAGTTTTACATATTTAGGGGTTACTATATAAAAAATTAGAGATAACATCCATTTACTATAGGTGTGCAGAATCTGCGTACTTTTGCCATTTCGGCTATAACTAATTCATCCGACATCGAGTCGGGTTGAGTCAACCGGAAAAATGATCACAAGACATAGGGCTACAACCTAGTATTTTTACTTAATACCCAAAGCCTATTGATTTTTCCCAGATCCTATGTTTTATCAACGGATTAGATTTCTGGAAATTATGAACTAGTTTAAGGGTGTTACAGGTTTGCTAGGGTTTTCGGGTTTAGGGTTTAGGTTTTAGGGTTAGTGTAGGAGCTGGGATTAGAGAGAGAAAAGTGTTTAAATATGGTGTATTAAGTGCTTGTAATTAGTGCTAAAGAGGTGGTACGAAATCCTTAAGATTTTGGAGGGAAATGAGCTAGTTTGAATTTATACTTTATTGGCTTGTACATTGAGCTCAAATGAGTTGTACTTTGATTTAGGAGGGAAAATGTGATTTAAATATTATGAATTGATCACTTGTACACATGCTTGAAGGCTTGTACATTTGCTTTGACATGAAATTAGGGTTTTTGGAATAAACGTTAACGTATAATGCTTGTTTTGATGTAACGTTGTAAATGGTACATTAAATGGATAATGTACTTGGTAAAAATGATATTAAGATATAGAATTGACATATTAGGATGTTTACATGATATGAACATTGATATAGATGGCATTGGTAGAGGTTGCGTGAGCTCGTTTACTTTAAAGATGCAAGTTACGTTGCATAATGAGATAAAGCAAAAATTTCCCTAAAAAGGTGGTATATAATAGATGGATATTATAGTGCATCTAATTTGATAGATGGATATTACAGTGCATCTAATTTAATAGATGGATATTACATTGATGAAAATTACGGGTTGTTATATTCATGGTGAAATTTGAGGTTGTTACATCTCCACCTTACAGAAATCTCGTTCGAGATTTAGTTGAATGATAGAGTGTTAGTTGCAATAGATAATGAATGACTATTCATTATTTGGAGGGAAAATTGAGGCATGTTAATGCTGAAGAAATGGAATTTATTCGTACAAACGGATCACATATTTGAAAGAATATTGTTCGTACGTATGTCATATATTTAAGCCCACTCATTTATAATTTGTCACTTACAAACAGAGGCGTCCCAATCCTTGTAACTGGGAATATATAAACTTATGGTTCGGTGGTTTATAATTTCCTTATTCAAATGAAGAAGCGTCCTAATTCATTTTAATAAGATGATTATAAATCATCCTACCTTAATATTGACACAGGATATGATATTAAAACAATGTCATGTATCGTTCTAGAATCATAAGGAATAATGAGGATAATAATGAGACGTCAATCGCGTTGATGTCTTAAAACAAGATGTTATAAGATGAGTATTTTTGCTGTCATTTTCCAATTGGCCAAGAATGTGGTGAGTTACACGTGGATGTATGTGTTTTTAAAAGTATAAGGCGAGTATTCCAACTCAGGGTTGAATATAAAAGAACCAATGAGATTGATAACTATGTCAAGTTTCGATATTATCAAAATGAAGTCAAGAAGAAGTTGGGAAGACCATCTTCTTGAAGAAGTTTTTAAGGACCTTTGATTCCTGGGACCTGAGGGTTATGAGCCTATTTTTTTATAAGTCTGGCATTAATCTTAATTACTCTAATTTGTTTGGTTTTCAGGGAAACTAGTCCATAAAATTTAAGGATTCATTAAAGGAATAGTCGGGTGGTAACGTGTTTGACCTAATTGGTGATGTTGTTCTTAATGATGAAGACAGGGATAACGAGAAATGACAAAAATGGAGTTACAACTTTATTTATGGATAACTTATCTTACATATCCCAAAATCTGACAGGTGTTGATACTTATGCTACGTGTCTTAAACGAAAGCGGTAAGGATAAGGTTTCGATCTAGTAGTCTTGGAGTTCACGAAGTGTGTCCCATAAGATTCTTCATATATAATTGGCGGCGATCTTGGATATCCTCAAGGGTCATTTCTAAATCAGAAATCCTAAAGTAAATAAAAGCAATCTTGTCTCTCTGTCCTATATGCTTCTTCTGTAGTTCAACTATCTGTGTACGGGCTTCCTTAAGTTTGGTTTTTACTTCATCAAAATCCCTTGGTATGATTATCCAACTAAGACTTCCAGAGATGAACACTCTAACAAGCATCTGACTTATTAGGTTTCTCAGGGACTGGTTCACTTCCCAGTGGTTGCGATATGATCCATAATGAGTTATGTAACTCTGCAAAGAGAGACTTATCAAAGGGATAGTCTGGTGGTGGTGTAGTTGACCTAACCGGTAATGAAGATCCTACTGAAGAAGATGGAGATATTGGAATGGGTGATTCAACAGGTGTCTCAGCGTCTTTAGGTGGTAAAATCTTCTTGGGAGGAAAGAAATGTCGGGAATCAAACATTGGTGATAGTGATAACACTGGAGATGGAGGCAAAATAATCGGTAGAGTAATAGGAGCTTGTGGTCGAATAGGTAATTCATTATTAGTAGCATCTTATGCTTGTATGACCTTTATATATGGGTCATCATAAGAAGGTGAGAGGGCTAGTGAGGCTAAAAGATTCTTAGTTAAATCATCTGAAAAGTTATGAGAGGTGTTTCCCGGGGGAGGCTGGGAAATAGTCCGGTGAAGCCAGGATATAGTCAGGAGAATATGTAGAGGAAAAGGTATCCTCAATATCAAAATCAGACAGGATAATAATAAGATGGGGGGAAAAGACATGAATATATAACAACCTAGTGGAAATAACATAAGTTATTTATATAATAGTATAATAGTAGGGTATTATCTGCCATGAAATTTCTTACACATACTATTCTGGAAACTGCAGTGACACGGAGGACTTTATTGGATGAAAAAAAAGTAGTTATAGTTTAGGTTTTACCCTTGTTCTCTATAACCATAAGCTTTGATAACAATCTGTAACACCCCCATTTTTGACATATAGCAGCGGAAGCTAATCTAGGGTATTACTTCATGGATCAATAGACATAATCATAGAAAACGACTCAAAAGAGACGTTTTGAAAAATTTACTTATCATTTAATAAATCAGAGTTTTACAAATGGAGACAGGTCCCAAAATCTAGAAACATCAAGTTGAATGATAACAATTTACCCATCTTCAAGTCCACTGCTACTCCGTGCCATAAGTTGCTCAATTACCTGAGATAAACATGCTAAAAGGGTCAACACAAAGGTTGAGTGAAATTCATAGGTTTTTAGTTATAATAGTTGAGTACAAGTTCAATAGTGGGTTACGTTGTTATACACCCATAGTTTGTAATAATTGTAATTGCATTTACAATTATTATGGAAATAATCGAATACAAGTTATCATAAGTGGTAATAATTGCAACGAATACAATTATCATGGAAAACATTATTATTGCCCTAAGCTCATGACATCAATACGTTAACATGGAAATCAACGTAGTGACATTGGTTAAGGAACAAATGTCCCTGTGGAAAGGTAACTTGCCAAGGTTACCCATTAAGTCAAATATAGTGCTATTGGTACCAAAAGTATAGGCACACCAACGGGAGTCGTCACACCCCGATAGATCTATCAACAATATTCGCGTTCACTCGCAATGCAAGTAATTAATGATTCATGATATGGAAATAGTGGCACTGGAAGGTACTTAGGCAATAATATATCTGGATAGCATACAGTTGAAAAAACATTTGCATTCATATTTTAAGCATGTATCCCCATCGCGGGTTTATAAAGTATTCAAAAGATTTAAAAGCGAGGTTACGAACTCACAAAGTCTTTGAAAAGTAATCACATTGTTATAAAATAAATGAGTATGTAAAAGAGTTTGTAAACAAGTATGTAAGAGAGTTTAATTTACGAGCATGTATCCCCCTCGCGGGTTTATGAAACATTAGAAGATTTAAAAGTGAGGCTATGAACTCACTTTAACAGGGAAATCTGATTGATGGCAAAAGTATATCAAGTGAAAGTAACGGCCTTATCACGCAACCTGGGGTAATATGTCTAGTCTTAGTATGATGGTTTATGTTTCAAAACTTCATAAAGTATGTTAGCCTCAATTTATTGAGTCGAACAAGGAAGCTCGGTCACTCTACGATGAAGCTTCGGTCTTTAATTAGTTAATGT
>BQNB010067780.1:0-34070 GCA_026074375.1 Tanacetum coccineum | reverse complement strand
TAGGGGTTGCATGGCAGGTGTATCATCTTGTACTATAACCACGGGAGATCTATTTCGCCTTGATGATCTAGAAGAAGGTTTGCCGACATCCTTTCGACATTTCTTCTTATTCTCCCCCTCATGATTATTAGGAGGATCCTAATTATCATGAGACCTTTTGTGAAAGGATGATTGTGCAGCTTGAGCATCGAGTGCATCTTGATCGATAATGATGGATTCATAAAGGGTGTCATAAATTTGTTGATGAGTGGTATGAGTGTCATTTGACTTGTTCAAGTGAATTCAGTTCGACAACTTTAACTTTAAGTCCATTTCTGAGAGATCATCAGTGGATGTGGATGATTGAGTGAAGAGATTGATTTGATTGGTTTTCATAACTTCGAGCACTGAGGTGTTAAGTCGAGGCTTAACATAATTTGCAATGGCATTTGGGATATGAGTAGGTATAATCTTTTTTATTTCTGTCAGAACTTTTGCTTGGACGACTTTTTCAAATGCTTTAGAAACATTGAAATTTGTAAGATCTTCCATCTTCTGATCATATTCTTTGAATTTCTGTGCGATTGCCTTCTTAAAGTTGAACTTCCTCATATTCTTTTTAGCCTTTTGCACCAGCTTCTTTTCTTTGGCTTGTAGTGAGCTTGGTTAAGGAGTTTTTGTGTGATAGGGAATTTTCTTTGCTAATGGAGATGTTATATGATAATCATTCTTGTCCGGGAACATTTCATGCATTAAAGTTTTTGTTGCTAGAACACTACATGTGTACCAAGAGGTACTTTGGATGAACCTGATATATAGCTTGTTAGCTCAAGATTTCCCTATGGGTTATGCACTATTGAGGTTGTTTGAGCATCAGTATACTCTGGATGACTCATAAAATCTATCAATTCATTTGCTAGTGTTTCGTCTAGTAAGGTCTAGTAAGAAACTTGTAACCATCGAACTGAGGTAGGTAGAATTAGGTGTTGCAGTAGACTTGTTATGGATGAACAATCCATACCTTGCATCATCATCATCTCCTTGTGGATTATCATTAGACAAGTCCATATCAGATTCATCAGCATCATCAGTTTCATTTGCACTTTCCTCTGATTCATCTAAACTTGAAGAGTAGAGTGTTGCATCACTATCAATATATGATGAAGAATAGTATTTGTTGTGAGCAACATTCGATCCTTCTCCTGCAATTGGTTGCTTATTTTGCCTTAAACTTTCAAGTCTGCAAGCTTTTGATCCTTTGCGTAAGTCTAACAATGCCTGAGCTGTTGGATCTTCAACTACGAGACCTTTAAGTTTGTGTCCCAACTCATTGTACATATCTGCAACGGCTTCGTCAGTTTGGCTATCAATTGTCAATTGACTCCTTCGACATCGTTAAGAGCGCAGTTCTTGAATACTGATGGATTTTGCAAGTTCACATACAACTTCTTCTTTAGAGATAGTAAGAGATCTTGTTTTCCTTAGCAAAACATCTTTCTTGAGTTTGTTGGGAACATTTGCTACTTGATCACCATAACACATAAAACCTTTTCCTCTTCCACTTTTGATTAGAGATACGTGTTGCTCATCTGGTTTAGCAACAATTTTAGTTTTCTCACTTTCCACTTTCTTAGCCATATAATACTTGTACCCTGCTTTCTTCTTGATTGCATCACTGATCATTGCATCGGGAACTTCCATTCTAAACTTATATTCACCGTTAGTTCATTTAACAATTTAGTTATGGGATGATCATCTTGTGAATTGTGCAACTTAGAGTCTGATCTGCGAGGAATACTCTTGTTGAGTGAAAGAAGGTAGTCAATGATAAGCTTGGTGAAGCGGGTGTACAATAGCTTAGACATCTTTGAAGGTCTGGATGATCTTTCAACTGTTTGCCATTCGAATTCGTCCCAAATTAATGATGCAAAATATAAATTGGCAGAGTGAACGATACCCCATAATATCTGAAGTATTGGAAGTCTAACTGTGTCCCAGCTTGAGTCTTTTCCCGTATAACATCTGTTGAGTACACTCAGAATAGCTCTTTATGGTTGATGAAGTCTTGTGGCGGCCATTTTAGGAATGACAATCAACTTTGTTTCGAGATCTTCATCATAACCAAGTGTCTTAATGAATTCAAGAATTTAAATTTCTGAGAGAGGTTGGATGTAAGTGTTGTTGGGATCAGGTGGAGGCATCTGCAATACAGTTCGGAGTAGTATAGGTGTGAGAGTGAAAGTGTGATTGTCTAGTTCGAAAGTGAATGTATGATTGTTTTTGTTGTGATTGATGGTTGTCAAAAACTAGTGTAGGTAGATGATCAGTACGGTTGTAGTTAAGGAAACTGGATTGTATAGCTTGTGGTGTCTTAGAATTTCAACAACAAATCTTAGCATTGTATCGGTGATATGTGAATCTGAAGCGACACGCTGGTTGTTCTTCTTGATGACAAGTCTGTTAGCACGTGGAACTAGCTGTTCTTCAGAGACAATTTGAGAATTTGTTCTTGACATGTTGAATTATGATAATAAGATTAAAACTTTGATTAGTTTCACATGAATACAAACTTAAAAACATTTATTTCATTTTATGTTTTTATTCACTTTGTCTGTTTTGTATGGACGGGCATTTCTTTTTGTCCATACTTATGTCATTTTATTTTTCTCATGTGCCTTTATTCTTGCTTTTGCTGACACAAGACGTATGATCTTTTCTTTCCCATCCGATTTTTATCTCTCGTTCTGTTTTTAGTTATCCTCACTTAAAATTAAGTTCTTGGATACTATCTCAACGAAATAAAAGATGGAAGAGTGAATGAGAATTTTCAATTTTCTCATGCTTTAAAAGTGTTCATCTTAACCAATCTTTAGAGAAATAGCATCACTTTTATGGAAGAAAAACTTTTCAGAAAATGATTATTTCGCATGAGAGTGAGTTTTCCTTTTAGTAAAATAACCTTGAGCCCCGAAGATACACGGATTTGCTAAAGGGATACATTACCAGCTTTTAGGTGATAACTAGCCCCAATAGACATCGTGATTTATTAGTAACTCTTAGTCAAATTATTTCAAGTAGACTCAAAAGAACTTTTGTCTTGGAAATTCAGTTTGCAAAATCATTGTGTTATTTTGAAAATCAATAGATAATGACGTGTAAAAAATCTGTAGCAAAATTGTTTATAAAATCTGCACACATCATTACTATTATTTTTGGAAAATCATCTCGAATGAGATTAAGTGCCTCGGGAAACCCACACGTAGTACAAGTACCAGTATAGTGATCCACTTCACTAGTGGGGTTAATCCGAAGATCGACCATGAGTATTATAAATAATACCCTAGTGCACTGTGGTGAAATTTACGAGAGATATATCCAAATATAACACATTTAATGAGAAACATAATCACATATAACAGATAGAACATTTATTCATTCTCATAAAAACATAATCAATTTCATATTAAAAGAACTTAATAAGCACGGGATTAAGAAAGTCAAACTTAGTCAACGGTCAAAGTCAACGGTCAACGGTCAACGACAAAGTCAAAGTCAACGGTCAAAATCCATAGACATGGTCAAACTAAGTCAATGATCTAATCTTATAAGTTCAAGGTTTTGATATTAAGTTTACGAGATATTTTAAAAATCATATAAAATTTACACAATTAATTATATCCGTTATAAACTCATTTAAATAATTCGTTCTTTTTCGTGATTTTGAAAACGTTAATACTATTTGAAAAAGTTATTAAGTTTTAAACACTTTAAAATTTGTGAACTTTTTGAATTATTTAAAACCTTTTCATTTTGATATTTGAAAATTTGAATCTTTTATTGTTTTATTGATAAAAAGTTATGAAAAATATATCGTTTTGGTCAAACGCGAGACGAGGGTCAAACAAAAGTCAAACTTAGTCTTGGTCTAACGTGCCTTTAAACCGGGTTAAATAATATAAATCGGTGGGCTTGGACATTGGGCCAAACAGTATTGGGCTTGAAACGGGCTAAAAGTCTTATTAGGCTGTAATTGGGCCAAGACAATTTTGGGGCTTCAAATAATGGTCTTTTGGTGGGTTTGGAATCAGACTAATGGCTAACGAAACACAAAGGTGTAAACGAACAAAGTTAATCGACCGAGACGAGGTTCGATTGAACCTTGGTAACCGACCAACGTGGGTCGGTTGGCCTTGACCGACCGACCTAGGTGGTTCGGTTGGGCTTGGCTAACCGATCCATGTTGGGTCGATTGGCGAGGTTCAATCGTTCCAAGAGCTTGGCTTAATTTGGCTTGGTTTTGGACTTCAAGTCTTCATCTTTATGGTCTTTAAGTCTTGAGTCTTCCAATTTCACCAAAGTCTTCATAAACATTTCATCAAACACTTTGTCTTCACCTTCAAAAATCTCTAGTCTTTGTGTTTAAGGCTTAAAGATTAAACCTTTTAGCAAGATTAATGATATTAAGCTAACAAAACAACAAATTTCATTCAAACAATCAAAACAAATACGCCATAAGGGTGGTTCGGTTGGGAATGACGAACCAAACACCCCTTTTTGATCTACTTTAACAATGATTCACTTAAATTCGAGTTAACACTAGTCTAGTTATATCATTATCTACATAAACCCTCAAGAAAAATTAAGATCTAAATACTTTCAATTTTTATAAACCTTAAATCAAAATTATTTGATTTTTCAAAATTAGTGAAAAGATGAACCAATGCTTGTTACAAGAGTGATTAGAAGATGATTATGAATGACTTTCGTGTTTTACCTTTGATCAAAAAATGGTTTCTTGTTTGGTCTTTGTCTTTGGCCGATCCACACAAGAGAAGAAAGAGGAAGGAGAAATTTTTTGGTTAAAATGCGTTGTGTGTGTGTTATGGTTCGGTTGGGGTTAAGTTAAAAGGGATGGGGTTTGATTTTTTACATTATTAGTCCGTAGAGGTTTTAAACTCATTTAAACTAAGCCTAAAGTTTAAGCAAGACCCCTAACACCTTAAATATTGTAACACCCTCAATTTAGCGTCATGTCAGCGGAAGGGTCCAATGGTGTTACGTCAGAGCACAATAACTCAAATAATAGAAAACGACTCAAAGAGAGACGTTTTAAGAAAATTTCATTCATGACAAAATAATAAAAAGTTACATCACGCCCAATAAGTTTAAACAACAATCATACAACTTATACAAAACATTTCAACATGAAATAATTAATTAGGCGGTCCTTCATAACTCCATACGCTCGAATTACCTTGAAGACCAGAGATAAAACATGCTAAAAGTCAACAATAATGTTGAGTGAATCCATATAGTTTATATATATAAACAATAAAATTATTCGAACACAAGTATCATTTTACAATCACCATAGGACAATAACATTTTGGCCAACAAAGATATATCGGGGGATTATTGTACCTCATGACATCAACATAACATATATTCAATAAAATGCCCACTATACACCCTCAAGCTATGAGTGTATCTTATTCTCAATACTAGCATCCGTTGTGTCATATGCCCGACACATGACGGATACTATCGTCACGGATAGATGTGTAATATCTCCAAATATACTATTTCCTGAATAAGCGTATGCCCTAGTAGTCCTGCAATTAACGATTCAAGATTTTCCTGCGGGTCCTTTATCTAGCGGTTAAGCTAACTTATGAAAAAATCAAGGCTACTAGCATACATTCGTGTCCTTGTTTATCTAAATTAAAAACAACATTTAACCTCCCTCAGCGTTATAAAACAAAGTTAAAGGGTGTAAAAAATGCGAGGCATGAACTCACTGGTAATAACGGTGAAGAAACTAGTCGGCGATAGACCGAACTTGGACGTCGGCACTTATCACCCGGAACCTATACAAAATGTATGAGGTCTTTAGGTTTTAAATCGCAAAAATTAAAAATGTTCCAAAATAGACAATTGATGTATTAGTAGTGTATGAATATCAAGTTAAATAATTGGCTAAAGTTAAATCACACTTAAGTGTTCTAAGTAAAATTTTAAAGTATAAACATTTTTTAACTAGTTTTATTAATTGATATAAATTTTCGATAGTATTATTAACCAAAAAAGTGTATCTTATTCTCTATACAATGCATCCGTTGTGTCATTTTTCCCGACACAAGACGATAGCTAGTCGTCACGAATTGGAGGTGGTAGCCTCCAAATAGTACTATTTCATGTATAAGCATATGCCTTTTTCCCGGCAATTAACAATTCATGATTTCCGCGGGTCTTTTATCTAGCGAGTTAAGCTAACTTATAATAATCAAGGCTACTAGCATACATTCGGGTTCCTTGTGTTCTATTTTAAAAACAAGCATGTTATCTCCCTCGCGGGTTTGTAAAACAATTAAAATGTAAAAATGCGAGGCTATGAACTCACTTGATAATATCGGAAGAAAATAGCGGCGATAGACGAACTTGGACGTCGGCACGTAATCACCCGGAACCTATACAAAATGTATGGGTCTTAGGTTTTATATCGGTAAAAATTAATAATAACTCCAAAATAGACAAGTATGTATATGTAGGTATGATGATCAAGTTATAATTGGGTAAGTTAAATCACACTTAAGTTTTCTAAGTAAATTTTAAAGTATAACATTTTTACTAGTTTTATTAATTGTTAAATTTCATTAGTTTTAACCCAATTGGTCCAAAAAGCCCAATGGGCCCAATTATAAGCCCATTAAGTAATTTGGCCCATTTTAATAGTCCATGACCAGGCCTTAGTCCAAACATTAGGCCCAAGTGGGTTGGGCCCAATGCTAAGCCCAATAGGTCTTATAAATATAATTAGTGTATTTGGGCCTAGTGGCCCATTTAAGTCTTATGGCTTATTTTAAGTTTATGTGTATATCTTATATAAATTTTTTGGGTTTTCGATGTCGGGTTAAGTTTATTATCAGTAGGTTCATCATACAAAAATTCCCAAAAGTGGGTCCTACCACCTCGGGTTTTAGTCGCAAAAACGCTTTACAAATTTTAGTATTGATATAGACGTAAAAAAAATTATATGTTTATGCTTACAAAAATAGTTGTATCTTTCAAACCATAAATGATATACTTATAAAATTTATATTCCTAGTTTCATTTTTAAATGTACATTATAAATTATAAGTCATTTTTATACTTATTTTAAGTAAATATATAATTAAGGTCACTTCATTATACAAAGGTCAAGTTGGCATTTTTGGCTAAAAATTCACTTTCACCATTTTTGATGGCATTTTTAAACCATAATGAATTAGTTGATCATGAAATTGGTACAAAACCTACATGATTTTATATAGGTCTCATAGTTTTAGGTTTTTAACCAACTCAGTACGAAATCATGACTTTTTATACGTTATGTCCAGCAAGGTCAGATTTGATTACTTTTGGTAAAATGATCATAACTTGGTCAATTTTTACTTTCCATTGAGTATCCAATTAGCCACTTTATCATCACTCAATTTTCTACAACCTAGGTAAATCAAATCAAGTCTAATACTTATGTAAAAATCCAGAATTTACTATTTACAACAACCTTAAATTTCTAATGAGTTCTAGCAAGTTTTAGTGGTTGATTTAGTCATTTTCACCATAGATCTACACATGCATGCTACTTTTTATTACTTGATAATTAAAATACAATACATTTACATATACATTTGGAATGGAAAATACAAGTTCAATAAATATAAGTAAAGATTATACCCAACAAAGTGAAGAAAATGATGAACAAATGATCAAAACAATGAAACCCTAGCTTCAAAACAACTCCCAATTATTTTTGATCATCATCTTTATTATCCAAAGACTTGATAAAAACTTGTTTCACTTCAGCCCCAAAATGTGTATAAACTCTCTTGGAATCCTCTTTAAATCACCTCAAAAATGCAAGGATTACACTAGGTAGTCATATTCACTAGTGTGCTTAATCTTTGATCTTAATTTTTTTTATGGAATTAGTGATTTTGGTGGGTTGAGTGGCATCTAAGGAGAGGGAGAGAGAGTAAGAAATGCAGATTTTGAATGATGGTATGAGTTGTGTGTGTTTGAGATGGTCAAACTAGGCTTTTATGTGCTTAGAGTAAACTTACCAAGTGCTAGCTTTGGTGCAAGGTTGGATGACACATGGGGGTCAATTGTGGATCCCTTCCACTTTTGATCTCCCTTAGGTTAATGGGAAGAGTTATAAAAAAAACTTGTCCCACATTTTGTAAATGTGGGTATTATCAAAGTCTGATATTTAAAAAGGTACAATTTGTAGTCGTTTTTCGTAAAAAGTAAAAATAGTACGAGACACAAAAAATAAAAATGAATGTAATAAAAATATTTCTACGGAAATTCAATAACATAAACGTCGATACTTAACGTAGGATTCTCTGGTTCTTCGTTGACGTTACTTAATTTGCAAACGTAAACCCTAATTTTTTCAGGTTAATAGTGAGTTCACATCTCAACATAAAAATGAAAATTATATTTAATACTCGAGAAAAAAATAACGACCTGAAATTGACGGATTGTCACAAAGGCTGTTTCGAGTAAAGCATTAGATGCTAGTTTAGGTGTTACTGAATGCAGTGGGACTAAGTCAGATAAGCATGATACAAGCAGCAGTTCAAGGACTTATATCACTCATGCTGTGGATGTAGATATCAGACCTGTAAATGACCAAGTGCCATTTACTGAGGTACAATTGACTGCTCAACATAATGTCCCTGCTAATGAACAACATCATACTGAGCAATCTGCACCCATATATGACACATATCTGTTGGAAAAGGTCGATAGCAATAACACTCCTGATTCAACAAATATGTGTCATAGGGGAGGAGAGATTGACCAGGATGCTGAACAATATCAAGCAAAAAGTCCTTTGCTTAAAGCTGAGCTTGTCAAATCAAAAGAAATGATTGAAAAAGAAACGTATAATGAACTTTCACGCAGGTTTTTATTACTTGAAAAACATTGTATTTCACTTGAAATTTCAATACAACATAAGGAAGAAAGTTTTCAAAGTAATAAACCATGTAAGAACCAGGATGCTCCTGAGTTTCGTGAATTTTTTGAGATAAATGATTTGAAAGCTCAGCTACAGGCCAAAACCACACTAATTTGCAACTTGAAGAATCAAATTAAAAGTGTGAAGGATGCAAGTAATGAAGCCAAGGTTAAACATGAAATTGATGTTTTGGAAACAATAAACATTGAACTAGAAAGTAGTGTGGCTAAATTACTTGCAGAGAATGAGAAGTTAAATAAGGAAAATGAGCATTTAAAACAGACTTACAAAGAACTTTATGATTCTATCAAAAAGACACGAATTCAGACGAAAGATCATAATGACTCACTGATTGCTCAAGTAAATAGTAAGACTGTTGAAAATGCTGATTTAAAAGCTCAGATTCAGGAAAAGGTTTTTGCGAATGTAGCATTGAAAAACGAATTAAGAAAGTTAAAAGGAAATAGCGTGGATACTAAGTTTGCAAAACCATCAATCTTGGGGAAACCGGTTTTACAACCACCCAGAAACCAATCAGTTGTTAGACAACCGAATGCGTTTAAATCTGAACGACCTAACTTTTCAAAACCACGGTTTGCCTCCCAAGTTGATGTGAATAACGTTTTGTCAAAACCAGTCACTCCTCATTATTTGCCTAAAGTTCGAGAATATGTGCTTGCAAAACCTCATCACGTGATTGCACCTGGCTCATTTGTTTTTGAAATTTTATATTTTTGTATTGTAGGTTCGAAAAAATTTTTATTAAATGAAAATCTTTTTGTTCGTTTTTGATTTTTTATAAGCTAACTCTACTTATAGGATACATAAGTTCACATGAAGTACGTCTAAGTAAACCAAGTTACTATTCGTCTGACTCTGCAAGACATTTCAGTCTTCTGGTGTAATGCCCTTTGCATATCGTGGCTGGTTGATCAGAAACATTCGACGCATTCTATCGCTCGAGTGCCTTTCAGTGAAGTAGATCGCCAGTTGATAATTGGTACTTTAACACAATGTAAAGCTACAATATACCTCATTTTTAACTTGCTTCTTTGAATAAAGTTTGGGTAGCGGACAACGAGGATTAGATGTGTTTCGTCCTAGAGTGTTGCACAGTGT
This sequence comes from Tanacetum coccineum, assembly GCA_026074375.1. NCBI lineage: Eukaryota > Viridiplantae > Streptophyta > Magnoliopsida > Asterales > Asteraceae > Tanacetum > Tanacetum coccineum. Next base: position 23,965 of record BQNB010067780.1, on the reverse strand, counting down.
TGCAAGATAAGGCAATGGCGCTCTAGGAGTCAGAGTACAAAGGAATCTTGTTAAAATCAAATTCCTAGTTATTTAACTGAGATCTCATCCATAGGATTTGTGCACAGTGTTAGATATTAGAAAAAAACTCGGTCACCCCATGTATTTTACCGTTTATTGTTGCTCGTAGTTAAGTAGTTAATGTATAACATTCGGTAATGGGCCGGGTATTAAACCCAACGTGTAAGCCCACTAATAAGGCCTTATGGCCGGTTTTTGTTGTTACTATATAAGCCTCTTCCATGCCATGGAAGAGGTAGGTTAGTTATTTACAATATACAAGTTTATTTTCTCTCATTAGAAAGTTCTCTCTCTAGAACTTGGCTAATCCACTAGTCATTCGATTGTGTTATGATTTCTAATATCCTACAATTGGTATCAGAGCACATGGGATGATTAGCTAGATTGTGTGTGCGTTTTCTTGGTTAATTTCGATCAAAAGTTTCATTTTAGAAGGTTTATAGTCTTGTTCTTGGTTTTATTTGATCTTGACATTTGTGATGTTAAAGTTTATGTTTTTATAGTTGCTATAGCCTTCTAGTACCAAGTTGTGCAAAAGAAACCAGGCAAAAACGTTCAAAAGGGTGATTTTTAGGTGTTTTTAAGTGAAAAACCAAAATTTTTTCATTCCAGCGAGTTAAATCAATGTTTGAAGATCTTCGTAGCGAGTTACAGGTTAATGTTACTGTGCGAACGTTGTCAAGCATAGTTCATAGTACACTGTATGTCAGGACGATACTGTGTCTGCGAGTTGTTTAGTCTTGTGCTGGTAGGAATGTTAGCGGCAGCGAGTTAACCCTTCGTGCAGGTAGCGAATTGAAGACTAGCGAGTTGGATACTAGCGAGTTGAAGACTAGCGAGTACAGGTTTTTTTAAAGATCTTTATACTAGCGAGTTATGAACAGGAACTATGTCAGTTTAATTTCTTGCTAGCGAGTTGTCAACTCTCTTCCAAGCGAGGTTACATTATAGCGAGTTACAATGTTAATTGACGACAATTTTCTAGCGAGATTTATGAACAGGAACTTCTGGTCCATTTAATTTCTTACAAGAGAGTTGTCACGTCTCTTCTAGAGGAGTTACATCCAGCGAGTTACTGTTGCGCTGGAGTTGTGATTTTTGAACATTTGGACGGAAATTTTCCAAAAATTGACTAATTTTCAACCTGTAAATCCTAACAAACTTGAACAAAATTCACATTTAATACAATCAATCACCACTTTTAATCATAAATCACTAATCATGTTCGATACATCTTAATCATTTCTCAAATCAATTAATGGCTAATCTTTCAGAAAACATCCAATGTGCCGGTTCCTATACAAGACCACTATGCTTGATAAGACTGATTTTGCGTCATGGCAACAAGCATTCGTCTGTATTGTCGGGTAAAGAGTAGGTGTGTATATCATGAAGTTCGATTGATGATAGGACCATTTCCAGATGGAGAACTTTTCGGAAACACTTGCTGAAGGTACCCTAAATCTAGGTCCATAATGACTCGAGTCTATTCTGACCTCTCATATGTAGACTTAGGAAAGGTATAGATACATCCGAGACTATTCCTCGGCAACAGACATCCTACTTCAAGGTTACCAAAGGACATCTACCACTTCTCACATATATATTTACACTGATGCACAAGGGACATATGGACAATGTGAAGATGCTTCTGGAAGGTTCAGAATTAACCAAAGAAGACCGGGAATCCACAATGTATGATGACATGTCCAGATGTAGCTGAAATCAATGTTTAGTGATAACTGTTGCTGAAATGGGTCGATTTTGTAACAGCGGTGGAAACTGAACAGAGGATTGAGGGACTCTAACTATGATCAGTTGTATGCTTATCTGAAGCAACACGAGGCACATGCCAATGAGAACAAAATGACGTTGGATCAATTCACTCAACACACTGTGGATCCTCTTGCTTTGATGTCCAATGTCTCACACCAATAGTACTATTCATAATCATCTACATCTCCACCATCCACATATGTTCCACCACACTTTGCTGACAACACTAAACTTGATTCGGGACTCTCTCCATTGGACAACTTAATTGAGAATTTAACCAACACAGTTGCCCTACTCACCCAATCATACAAAACGTACCTTCCTCAAATAAATAATCAACTCAGAATTTCATCTAACCCAAGGAATCAAGCCATAGTTCAAGACGGCAGGGTTGTTGTTCAGAATGTTCAGGGTCGACAGAATAGGGGATAGGGGAACAATGCACGGGGTACAGGTACAGCTAGTTATAGGGGAGCACATAACAGAGTTGGAAATACTAAACCAGGTCAAGCAAGGCAGGTTAAGTGCTACAAATGAAACGGTATAAGCCACATAGCAAGGAACTGCACTAAACCCAAGTGTCCGTAGAACTCTGAATACTTCAAGGACAAGATGTTGCTGATGCAAGCTCTGGAGAACGGGGTGGCATTGGATGAAGTGCAATTATTATTTATTGCAAGTGGACAAGACAACGCTATTGATGAAGATGTGGATGAGCAACCTGTTCAGGACTTAGCAGTCAATGTGGATAATGTGTTTCAAGCTGATGAATGTGATGCTTTTGATTCTGATGTTGATGAGGCTCCCACAGCACAGACTATGTTCATGGCTAATATATCATCCGCATATCCTGTTTATGATAAAGCTGGTTCGTCTTATGATTCAGACATTCTATTTGAGGTACACGACCATGATCACTATCAGGATGCTGTTTGTGAACATCATGAAGAACACGAGATGCATGACGATGTACAACCAAACTACGTTGTTGATTCACATACGAGCAATAGTAATATGATTCCGTATGATCAGTATGTAAAGGACAACGCAGTGCCAGTTGTACAAAGTAATGTATCTTCTATTCCAAATGATGCATACATGATGATATTTAATGATATGCATGAACCGCATGCCCAATCTGTCTCTGACACAACACGGAACACAGTAGTTGATAATTCATTAACTGCTGAACTTGCAACATATAAGGAACAAGTTGAACTGTATGAAAGACGGGCCAGGTTTGAATTAACGGAAAGAGAACAAAAGATTGATGAACAATTAAGAATAGTTATCACTGACCGTAATATTAAGGAAGAAAATTTGAAAAAGGAACTTCATTCTGTAAAAATGCAACTTGCTTCTACCATCAACCATAACAAGTCAATGGTAGAAGAAGTTACGTCTTTGAAAAAGGATTTTAAACAGAAAGAAAACAAATACCTTGAAGAATTTTTGGACATGAAAGCTTTAAAAGAAAAGGTCGAGGATAAATTATACAAACAAGACCAGTCTCTTCAAACAGTTCACATGTTGTGTAAACCAAAGCCCTATTATAATGAACAGAATAAGGTAGCTATTGGCTACAAGAACCCTTTATGCCTCACCCGTGCAAAGCAAGTTCAGCCTGCTCTATATAATGGTTATGAAATTATCAAAAACAATCATGTCCCGGCTTTAGTGCACAACACAGAGGATACCCTAGAGATAGCTGAAATCACTAGGAGGAAAATGAATGACAAAATGAAAGACCCTGAGTGTGTGACTCATAAGGTTAAGATTGCACCACCTGATTACTCGAAAGAGAATTATTTAGCGACCTTCACACCACAGAAGCAATTGACCCCTGAGCAAATATTTTGGTCTCAAGATCTCATCAAGATGAAAGAAGAAGCTCTCAAAAAGCAGACCACCGCCTCAAGACCAATCAAAGCATTGACGGTGTATCCACCAAATACACCTGCAACGCTTGTCCCTAGGGTGCTTCCAACAAAAAGTCAAGTGAAAATTAATATTTTTGCACTTATACAACTTTTTTTGGAATTTGAAAAAACTTGTAAAAAGAGAATTACACCAACGGGGCTCACTGAAGGGGAAAGGGGTTTTGAACAAACGAAGGAATGTTACCTCAACGAGGTCATTCCATTTTTCAAAACACTTAAAGAACATTTTGAGGGAATCCAAAAGGCTTTAACGAAAGAAATTAAAGAAATGAAAGATAATTTTGAGGAGTTGGAAGCTGAAGTTGACCAAAATGTTATAAATAGGAAGCGTGATGAGATTGAGCGGAAAAATCTTCTTATTGCAAATGATAATTTAATTGTTGATTGCTTGTCCAAAGAAGTGTTTTATATTGCAACGAATTCTGAGCTTATCGTATCTAGATTTACTGAAATGCATGAAGCCCACACCATTGTTCAAACACGTTGTATGGAACTTGAAGCAGAGCTTTCTATATTACTAGATAAGGTTAAAAAAGATAATCATACTGAATTAGTAAAACGTTTTTCCAATCTTGAGGTTAATCACTTAAATTTACAATTAAAGTATCAAAACCTTAAAGTAAGTTTTGGAAACAACCCATCTCTACCCGCTCGAAACACTCCTGATTTTGACTCAGTCTTTGGAATTGAAAAAATGAAAGCTTCCATTCAAGGAAAGGACAACGCCATCAAAAACTTGAGAATGCAAATCTCTCAATTGAAAGAGACCCATAGTGAAGCAGACCGTACTCCTGATTTCAGGACCTTAGATTTTCAGATCACTCAATTAACTGAAAAAGTCATCGTTCTTCAAGAACAAAATGAGCTTTTTAGGACAGAGAATGAAAAATTTAAACAACATTACAAGGAATTGTACGATTCTATTAAGATCACGCGTGCTAAGCATATAGAACAGACAACTGCCTTGCTAACTAAAAATGAGAATCTGAAAGCCTAAATACATGAAAATCTGAAATGCAACACTATGGAGTCTGTAAAACCAAGAGTTCTTGCACCCGGTAGGTATGCTATAGATGTTGAACCGATTCCCCCTCATAATAGGAACAACAGGGAAGTTTATCTACATTATCTCAAACATCTTAAGGAAAGTGTAGAAACCCTTCGCGAGATAGTAGAGGAAGCTAAGGTTGAAAGACCATTAGATAGATCACTTGCATCTGCTTGCCTTTACACCAAACACTCTCAGGAACTATTAGAATATGTAATTGGCACTTGTCCGAAAGACTTCAACCAACGAGATAAAAAGCATGCTCCTACCCCTTTAATTAGGAAAAAGCAAGTTACTTTTGAAGAACAATGTGACACGTCAAATAGTAACACACACAAACATGTAGAGCAACTGAACACTCAGAAGACTAATGTCCCTGTGCCTCCTTCTACAGGAGTAAACTGTTGCACCAATGCTAGCGGATCACAGCCTAGGAGCAATACCAAGAAAAATAGGATCTCGCCAGCTAAAGGTGTCAACAAGAAGAAAGTAGAAGAACACCCTAGGACAAATAAGTCTAACTTAAGAACCACGAATCGTGTTGATTCTAGTAGTAGCTCTAAGCGTACTGTAATTAATTCGAATTCTAATTTTGTTTGCCAAACATGTAACAAATGTTTAATTTTTGCAAATCATGATGTGTGTGTGGTTGATTATTTGTAATCTGTTAAGGCATCCCCCTCTATTCATAATATTCATAATGTTGTGCGCAAAGTTAAGCAAGTTTGGAAACCTAGGCAAGTTAGGCAAGTATGGAAACCCACAGGCAAAGTGCTTACTAGTGTTGGTCATCAATGGAGACCCATGAACAGAATATTCACTTTAGGAGAACAATGCCCTTTAACTAGGCTTACTAAACCTAAAGTAGCACCTGCTAAGCAAAACAAGAATCAGGCCATTACTTGTGCTAACCAACAGGAACCCAACCAAAATTGGGGATCCAACTTTCCAAACTCTCCATCTTTGTCAGTTTTCAAATGCAGGTTATACAGATCGTCCTTTGGTATTTAGACTCAGGCTATTCAAAACATATGACGGGGGATCGCTCACGGCTCAGGAATTTCTATCGCTCATGACTCAAGGAATTTCGAGAAAAAGTTTAATCGGGACAATAGATTCGGAATGACACTTTGGTGCATCATAGTTATGGGCGATTATGTATTGGTGATAGTGTAATACTCTAGGGTATACTATGTAGAAGGACTAGGACACAATCTGTTCTCTGTAGGACAATTTTGCGACTCTGATCTGGAAGTTGCATTCAGGAAACATTCATGTTATGTTTGAGATACAGATGCTGTTGAATTAATTAAAGGTTCTCGCGGTTCTAATTTATACACTATCTCGGTTAAAGACATGATGAAGTCCTCTCCCATTTGCCTGTTGTCTAAGGCCTCCAAGAACAAATCATGGTTATGGCATCGTCGTTTAAACCACTTGAACTTCGGTACCATTAATGACCTTGCAAGAAAGGACTTAGTCAGAGGTTTACCTAGATTGAAGTTTGAGAAAGATCATCTTTGCTCTGCATGTCAACTAGGAAAGAGCGAAAAGCATACCCACAAACCTAAAACCGAAAACACCAACTTAAAAGTTCTTAATACCCTTCTTATGGATTTATGTAGACTGATGCGAGTGCAAACAATTAATGGGAAGAAATACATCTTAGTCATCGTTGATGATTATTCTCGATTTACTTGGGTTAAGTTTTTGAGATCGAAAGATGAAACCCCAAAGGTCGTCATCAAATTTCTGAAGCAAATACAAGTCGGTCTCAACAAAACTATTAGATACATCCGTACCGATAATGGCACAGAATTTGTCAATAAAGATTTGACTGCATATTATGAACGTGTCGGCATTTTTCACCAACAGACAGTTCCAAGGACTCCACCGCAGAACGGCATTGTTTAAAGATGGAACCGCACTCTTGTAGAGGCCGCTAGGACAATGCTGATATTTTCCAAGGCTCCGATGTTTCTATGGGCAGAAGCTGTGGCTATCGCTTGTTACACCCAAAACCGATCCCTCATTCACACTCTTCATAACAAGACCCCATATGAGCTGGTGCATGATAAGAAGCCCAATCTTACCTTTTTCCGTGTCTTTTGTGCTCTTTGTTACCTTACAAATGACAGCGAAGATCTTGGAAAATTACAACCAACAGCTGATATTGGAATATTCGTTGGTTATGCACCTAGCAGGAAAGGGTATAGAATCTACAACAAAAGAACCCGACGAATTATGGAAACTATTCACGTTCAATTTGATGAGCTGACTGAGCAAATGGCTCATGTGCAACTCAGTACAGGACCCGCTCCTACGTTTCTGACGCCTGGACAGATAATTTTAGGGCTTATACCAAATCCAGTTCCTGCAACACCTTATGTACCCCCCACAAATAAAGAACTGGAGATTTTATTCCAACCAATGTTCGATGAATACCTGGAACCTACTTGTGTTGAAAGACAGGTCTCTCTTGCTTCAGCAGTTTCAGGTTCATCACTTCAGCCGGTACACCTTCATCTACTACCATTGATCAAATGTACCTTCTCCAAGTCATTCACTGTCATCTTCGGCATTACAATCTCCAAGTATACATTAAGGCATTGCAGCTGAATCTACTCTCGAGGAAGAAAATTTGTTTGCTCCTATTAACAACGATCCCTTCATAAACGTATTTGCTCCAGAACCTAGTTTTGACGCATCATCATTTGTGGATCTTAGTTCAGCAGAATCTCCTTATGTTCACTCAAACACATCAACAACTCGGAAATGGAGGCAAAGATCACCCGCTGGGAAATATTATTGGTAACCCCTCTCGGCCGGTATCTACTAGAAAACAACTGGCAACCGATTCCTTGTGGTGCTTGTATAACTCTGTACTATCAAAAGTCGAACCAAAAGATTTCAAATCCGCATAACTGAATATTGCTGGTTCAGCTATACAAGATAAGATTTACGAATTTGATCGACTTTAATTATGGGGAATTAGTACCTCACCAACTGTGCATGATTTAGCTCTCAAGTGGATTTATAAACTTAAGCTTGATGATACGATGGATGTTTTGAAGAAAATGATAGGTTGGTGGCCAAGTGACCATCGACAAGAGAAGGGTATTGAATTTCAAGGAAATCCATTGCACCAGTTGCACGTATCAAGGCTAATTGAATCTTCAATCCCAAATGCCACTAGTAAAAACAATGACATCTATCAAATGGAATGTCAAGACATCATTCCTTAATGGCGGAGTTGAAGGAAGAAACCTATTTAGTCAACCAAAGGTTTTCTTTGTTTCAGACCATCGACACATGTTTTCTCGTTTGAAGAAGGCATAGTACAGTTTAAAGCAAGCCTTCTCGGGCGTGGATGATACCTTGTTACGATTCCTTCTACAACAAATTTACAAGGGTGCATATGATCCCGTACATTATTCCACTTGGAAAACAGCAACATATTCTTCTTGTTCCGAATATGATGTTATGAAATTAGATTTGCCTCGACCGACCCTAAGGCTGTGACATAAATTTCCCCAATGAGATGAGTTCTAAATTTTAAATGTCAATGATGGGACAAATGTCTTTTTTTCTAGAAATTACAAGTTTCTCAAAATCCCGGAGGCATTTTTATTAATCAATCAAAATTTGCTCTTGAAATATTAAATAAATTTGGGATAGATTCGTGTGACCCTGTTGATACACCCATGGTGGATCGACTTAAACTGGACGAGGAGCCCTTAGGGATTCCAGTTGACCAGACTCGCTTTCGTAGTATGGTCGGCTCCCTAATGTATCTCACTGCCAGCAGACCCGACCTTGTATTCGATGTATGCATGTGTGCTAGGTATCAGACATCGCCTATCAAAAAGCACCTTGAAGCTCTTAAACGGGTCTTTCGGTATCTCAGAGGAAACATTAATTGGGGTCTTTGGTATCCGAAAAACACCGCAATGGCACTAATGGCCTATGCAGATGCGGACCATGCAGGTTGTCAAGACACACGAAGAAGTACTTTCGGAAGTGCTCATTTCCTTGGAGATAAATTAGTCAGATGGTCATCAAAGAAACAGAAGAGCACTGCAATCTCAACTACAGAGGCTCAATACATTGCCATGTCTGGATGTTGTGCTCAGATACTTTGGATGAGATTACAGCTTACAAACTACGGCTTTGTCTTTAATAAGATTCCTTTGTATTGTGACAATCGCAGTGCCATTGCTCTCTGCTGCAATAATGTCCAGCACTCCCGATCCAAGCACATTGACATACGACACCATTTTATACGAGAGCAAGTTGAGAAAGGCATGGTTGAGTTGTACTTCGTGATGACGGATTATCAGCTCGCAGACATATTCACCAAAACATTATAAAGGGAGCGGTTCGAATTTCTACTCCTGCCACTTGGTATGAAGAGTATGTCTCTGGAAACCCTTAAACGGCTTCAGGAAGGAGAAGAAGAGTAAAGGATGGCCCTCTTATATCCTATGTAAATATGTATATAGCTTAAATCTAAAAAGAAAATACAAAAATATAAAACCTACAAAAACCATAAAAATCAGAAAATAGAAAATTCCAAAAATAGTTTTTTAAGACATGTCTTCCGTTTATCGATAACATTTACGGACCTAGAAATGTCATTCAATAATGACACGGGGTTTTAAATGAAGCTCGAACGGAAGTTCAAACTTTTCAAAACATGTCTTTATGGCTTGCAGTTATTTCAGACTGCAACCTGCTTTTCAATAAGGAAAGCATGTCGCCAAAAAGACGGTTGTTCCTAACAACGGGTGATTAATTGCTCCCGGGCATGGGTTACTTGATATCCATGCAATTCCGACTTAGTGTACGCATCAGTGCATTATTTCTTGATATAGAAGAGAAGTCTTGTATATTTAACCAAATGATTTTTCGTCTATGATTCTTCAGAAAATTATTTGCGTTACCCACAGTGGAAAAGTGTTGTTTGAAAATTAATCAGATTTGAATTTCTCAAAATTTGTCACTCAATCAACGACTACAGCTCTTTCAATAGAAAACGGGTCATTAATTGAGGGGGAGAGTGTTTTCAAATTTATGACATCTAACGGGCAATTTAATTCATCAAATAATTAATTGGTAAAAGGTTTTTGTATTGATCGGGTTTACAAATTGAAGGGGAGTTAAATTTATTTTAACTCAAAAGGCCATTATTGTTAATCATTTATGAGTATAGGAACTTATGTGCAATTTGTTGAATGTTTTCTAAGCTTATGAAATTACAAGGACCATGTGTGCCAAATCTGAAACTTGTATAAACCTTATTATCACATTAAACCGCTAAGTAATGGACCTTGAAAGTGTAGGGACCAAAACTGCCAACATGTGAATCTTGTAATAGTATTTAAGGTGTCAGCGAGTTACTATTGGTCAAACTTTCAAAATCTCAATCAAACTTTACTCTCTAAAACCCCAAACAGGTAACTCACTAGTTTGAAGCATATCTTGATTTGTGATTTCTGTGTCCATTCTTGCTAAGGTACCTTTTATATAATGTTTTATATCCTGTTAACATCATATATCTAGAACATGGCTGCCTTAATCACACTAAATTGCTCAAAATCAATGATTTTGCCTTTATTATCATCTAAATCTTTGTTAATGATTGGAATGATATGTTATTTGCTGGAATAGGTTTAGGATGAATAAATGATGCCTCGCTTGTGTTTAAATTGGATTTACTTTCATTATTTTGGGATCTTGTTGATTTTCGTGGCTTATGTTGACTTTTTAGGGTCAAATTTTAGATGTTTTCTGTTGTTTGAGGTTACTGGATGTTGCTCAGAGGTTGATAATGTAGTCTAAGTGTTACTCGTGTGCTTTCTTGATCCCTTTGTAATTTTAGGTCTTAGCGAATTGCCTGTGTGCTATGTAGCGAGTTAAGATAATTCTAAGTAGCGAGTTGAGTGTCTTTTTCTTGGTAGCAAGTTAATATTGATGCTTAGTAGCGAATTGTAATGCATGTTAGCGATTTAAGAATATTATATTATCATGAACAGGCAACTCGCTAACCTGTAGCGAGTTGATGAAGATTTATAATCTTACTAAAATATTTAACTCGCTATTTCAAATTTTCCAAGTTTAATAGCGAGTTAAGTATTTTAATAAGAATATTCATAGCGAGTTGTCATTAGCGAGTTGAATATCCTATCTTATTTAATTGTGTGAGTTGTTGATGCTTAGTAGCGAGTTGTAATGCTTGTTAGCGAGTTAAGAATATTATATTATCATGAACAGGCAACTCGTTAACCTGTAGCGAGTTAAGTGTTTCTATTAGTATGTTCTAGCGAGTTATTTGTAGCGAGTTGAGGATCATTAATTGAATCATCTAGCGAGTTATCGTTAGATTGGTTTAGCGATTTGTCAAATATCTTTAGGTCAATTTATTCCAAGGTAGACATACCTTTGAGCAATTGCTCCCATTATTTGTATGTATGTCCTGCTGTTGGATCTACTTGTGCAGATATTATGGCTGACTTGAACATTCCTGCGAATGATGCTCCCGTGGAACAAGCTCCTGCTGTCGCACCACCGACCAGAACGGATGATCAGATATTGCCGTTAAGCAAGTGGATGCCCATCGACAAGAGCAACTGTGTACTCGATGTACACAAGCCTTAGAGGAATCCTATCTTCCCGATTGTTGTGGCCTTACTAAAGAACACCAACTTCTTCAGGGCCTTCACGACATCCTCTACGATTCATGATATCTACATTCAGTAGTTTTGGGACACCGTGTGTTTTAACACATCTACTGGGTTGTATAGTTGTCAGTTGGATGAGCAATGGTTCAATCTTCACAAAGACATTCTCAGATATGTTCTCGATATCTCTCCGGCCAATGATAACAATCCTTTTGTGGCTCCACCGTCGAGTGATACTGTTATCGGGTATGTCAACACGTTGGGATACCCCAGTACACTCAAGAACGTGTCAGCAATGTCTGTTAATGCTCTCTATCAACCATGGAGAGCCATCTTGTCTATGATCAACATGTGCCTTACAAGCAAAACTGCTGGATATGACAGGCCAAGACATCTAGTGCTTCAGATACTTTGGGGTATCATTCATCGCTCTAACATCGATTATGCTGAAAGGATTTGGGCAGAGTTTGTTCAATCCATACAGACTTTTCTCACTGACAGGAAGAATCTAGCAACGGCTGCACGTGGAAAAAAGACCGCTCATCTGCTCATTCCAAGTGTCAGGTTCACCAAACTGATCATCCATCATCTAAGAACCAAGCACAACATTCACCCAAGGACTGGTTCGCCTCTTCACTACTCACATGAGGAAAGCATTCTAAACACTCTCAGGTTTGTTGGAAATGGTAGAGAAATATTTGGCATGCCGATACCTGATGCTCTACTCACTGATGAAATTAAAGGAGCACCCTACTACGGCGACTACCAAGAGAATGTTGCCAAGTATCAACAATTTCTGGATGCAGAACGTGGCAAGGCTGAGGAAGGAGGAACAACAGAGTCTTCTGATGCTACCAAGGTCGCTAAACCTAAGGCAGCTAAGGTTACTAAACCCGCTGGTGACAAGGCACCAAAGCCCACCGCTACTCAACCACCTAAACCCAAACCAGCACCTACTCAACCATCAAAAGCGGTCTCAGAGAAGAAATGAAAACTGGTTAAGGAAACTCCTGGTAAACCCTCACCAGCAAAAAGATCAAAGGGTGGACTAGTGGGAAAAAGACGCAAGCCGAAAAGTCTACTCAAGTTGGTTGATGAGTCCAATGATGAAGGTGTTCCTATTGAGGAACCTGCCCATACTGATGAAGAAGCAGATCTTTAACGGGCCCTGGAACTAAGTCTAAAGGAACAAGCAGAACGAACCCAGGGACCAGCTCATCCGGTGGTATTGAGGGAGCCTGACTCTAGGAAATATCAACCGCTTCCAGAGGTACAAGGAAAGGGGAAAGATAAAGTCGTTGATGAACAAACTGCTCACGATCTACTCACCCTTCAGACTCCAACGAAGAAGAGCCCTATAGATCAATTTATCTTTCAAATACGCCCTCCTATGCTCACTGAAGCCACTAGACATATTGACTCACCTTCCTTGGATGCTGAGCTACCTCTGACTGACAGTGAAATGGAATCAGATAAGGAAGTGCCTATGATCAATGTTGGAGATCAAGATGAAGGCCAGGCTGGACCAAACCCTGGTGAACAAGATGAAGGCCAGGTTGGACCAAACCTTGGTATAAAAGATGAAGGCCAGGCTGGATCAAACCCTAGTGATGCTGCAGAGTCTCAACCTCAACCAAGTCATGGGGTTCATGATGGACCAAACCATAAACACATGGACTTAGAGGCCACTGATGCTTTATCTTAGCAAAAACCAGAGCAAATGGATGAGGAGTTTACCACAACTGCTTACCCAAATGTTCAGGAGAACCTCAAACTGCCAACTGAAGATCAGGTGATTCTAGAAGAACCTGCAAGCTCTACGGGAACCCTGTCTTCTTTGCAAAACCTTGAAAAAGATCTCAGCTTCACTGATTAGTTTTTCGTAGAGAAGCCACATAAAGAAGAATCAGGGAAAACGAATGCTGAAACAGAGGTTCAGTCAATGGTTTCAGTCTCCATTCATCAAGACACTTCCTTGGTTCCCCCAATAACCACTCTGGTTATTGATCTCACGATGATGCAATCCAACTCTCCACTACCAACATCAACATCAACAACCTCAATAATCACAACAACATCTCTTCCACCACCTCCTCAACCACAACAAAGCACCGCAGATCTGATCCTTGTAAGTCGCATAGGTGAGCTGGAACAACATATGGCGGATCTGATACAAAACAACTTAGCCCTGGAGGAAAGGTTGGACAAACAAGGGACCCGGCTATACAACTTGGAGAATCTTAATATTCCCCATAAGGTGAGCCAAGAAATTGATGAGATAGTCACTAATGCAGTAGATTGGGCAATGCAAGCTCCACTTCGAGCTCGCTTCAGGGATCTGCCCACCATTGATATGAAGGAAATACTTCAACAACGGATGTTTGAAGATAACTCCTACAAGGCTCATGAGGTTCACAATGACTTGTATGAGGCTCTGCAGAAGTCATTGGAGCTAGATTATTCAAATCAACGTCTAGCTGATCAGGAGGAAGCTCGTAAGAAGAAAAGAAAGAAGCATGCAGCTCCAAGAACTCCTCTTGGGTCTCTACCTTCTTCGCCACCACCTCCACCTCCTCCAGCAGGTGCATATGGTGCTCCAGGTATTTCAGGTGCATCAGGGTCTTCTTAGTTGCCGCCACCTCTACCTCCTCCGTCTACTGGTACATCTGGATCTGCTCAGCAACAAGGCAGTAACGCTCCAAGTTTGACCAAGACTGTAGCTTTAGCATCACAATCTATGGCTTGGACTATATCTGACACTAGATATAAGTTAGTTGGGGTCTCTGGGACTCAAGAATTATCTCCTACAGACTCTCTGATGCATGAGGATTCCATTCTCGATGAGCAGGTACATTTATCTGATGATGAAGACTCCGAGAATGATCACCTACCAAAAGCTGACTCGCAAAAAGACTGGTGGAAACCACTACTAGAAGAGGAAAGACCAGCGACTCCTAAACCTGCTTGGATCATTTTGTCTTCCAATATGTCAGATGTAGAGAGCAACTGGGCTTCTGCGTTGGTTTCAAATTCTGAAACTCCTGCTGAGAACTCATTGCTTGCAAAGACTGGAGACATGACGACTTTCATAAAATGGTACTGCCGATAAATGAACAAGACCGAGCTTACACAAGCAGATTTCGAAGGGCTGGCTTATGAAGTTGTTAAATCTTTCTACCCGGATTTCATTCACCTTCAGTTCCAGATAGAGGAGTGTCATAAGATGCTCACATGTCAGGTTGACTAGACAAATCCAGAAGGAGACCAAGTCAGATTCGATGTCAAAAAACCACTACCCCTCAGTGGTCTTCCAGGTCATGAAACTATTCAAACACATTTCTTCTTTAATAAAGACTTGGAGTATTTGAGATATGGCAGCAAGGGAAGCAGTCCCGCACTATTAATTTCCAAGATGAAGGCTGCTAGGTATCCTGACTTTGGTCTTGAACTGCTAGTGCCGAAACAAATGTGGATTGATGATGTGTGCACCTATGACATAAGTGCAAAATATGGCATCTCTCACTGGTGGTTTAATCGACAAAAGTTCTATATTGACAGACATGATTCTCCGTCGCGTCAAAAAGATGTCAGAACACATATGTGGATTCTCAATGTAGTCAGAATCAAAGCATACTCAAGATACGGGTATGACTACTTGAGCAAAATTATCCTCCGAAGAGCCGACTTCCAAGAACACATGATTGCAGAAAAAGATTTCAAGAACCTGTATCCCAGTGACTTTGAAGACATGAATCTGCTTCTTTTGCAAGGTCATCTTGATCATCTTCCTGGTTTAGACAAACAAATGCTATCTACTGCTGTCAAGATATAGACCCGAAACTTGGTGATTCGACAGCGGCTTAAAGACTTTCAACTCGGCATTGAAAGCTACCAGACACAGTTGAACCTCACTAAACCAGGATGGGATGCAACAGGCTACGAGTTCAAGCATGATTATACCATCATTGAGTCTCCTCGAGCAGTAGTGTTCCCGGTAGACAACAATGACCGAAAGATCATGAGGTTCAATGAGATATACAAGTTCAGTGATGGGATGTTGACACGTATTCTGGAAGCACTAGATTACAGAGTCAAGGAATTCAAGGTCAAGCGGCTCAATCCGGGTATGAATACGCGATTCTGGACTCAAAAGGACGTGACAAGGAGCAAAGAGTTCATAGCGGCTATTGAAAGGCGACTGAAGACAAGAAGGATCTTCCAGAATCTGGAATGCTTTGTTGGTGGACGTGTTCGTGATATTGACTACAGACTTCTTCAGAGAACGGAATGATATCGTCATTCCAATTAAAAGGTCAATATCATGTGTATTATATTGTAGACTTTGTACATTATTTAGTTGTGTAGTTATCAGTGTTATGTGTCAGTTTATGAATTTTTCATGAGTTTCTCGTTAAACTCTAAATCATTTATAAAATCATCATAACTGACACTAACAGAATCCCTCATCAATTGAGGGGGAGCATATATAGGTTCCAATATCGGCTTGTATTTAATCAGACCACATGTTCTCCTAAATTTTTCTAACATATTTAAATCAATTGAGATCCTAAATCTCAAAGGGTTTGAAATTTTTGATCAGGGGAGAGAATGTGATTTAAATATTAAATCTAATAAAAATGTGATCTATTAAGACTCAAGCAGGTACTCCTCCCTTCTTGTGCCAAATAATTTCGATTACCGACGCACTTGTTGAGGGGGAGCGTTTCTAAATAATAAAAACAATCAAGGTACAATGGCTTTGATATCTATATCACAAGTACCTTGATTGATTTCTCAATTAGCTTTATGGCGAAGTGAACTGTACCAAAAGACCGACCATGTACTTACTTTATCGGAGTTATAAGGATGGTAAGGTTAGGTACATGTTCCCATGATCCCGCCAGAGCCGGAGGGATCTACCCAGGGACAATCCAATAGTTAGTGTAGAAGTCCTTAGGTTTGATTACAAAAGGAGTACTGTGAGAATAAGGGAATAGTGCAGACTGAGATGGAGCTAGTACTGGGACACACCTAACAAGGTTCTAGTAATGAAGTCTCGATAAGTACTGAAGGGGTTGAAAAAAAGGGGGAAAGAAAAAGACAATGGTTAAGATAACGGTGAAATGAAAGCAGCCCTCCTTGACTTTAGGCAGAAAAGGGTCACTACATATGCTGTCTGAATCACATGGTTGTTTGTTGACAATGACGAATTAAGTATCATGGAACCTGTGATACGATCATCGCAACCCTTATAGCCACTCAAGATCCCTAAAGGATTCTTGTTTTCATTTCTCACGAAGATCAAACGCAATTCGTATCGTCTCTCTCCTCTATGTTAGGACGATATGAAAAGGTGGCACTCTGCTCTAGCCTCCGACTACTAAAAAATCCAAATGTGCTCGATTGAGCCTAGAGCCACTATGTATCATCCATAAATATCATTTTGGTCACTAATACAAACTATGCTTGTTCATCACACACTGTGACAACAAGTAAAGATTCTAAGAGTCCTACGCATTATCCTCTAGGTATTGCCAGAACATCTGAGTGATACGAAAGTACTCACAATGAAGATAGAAATCCTTCTAGAGCCAACATCAAACAAGCTCTTGGTAGGTGATATGTGAGATCCACTATGGATCAAACTTGTGACAAATGGAAAGCAACGATGGTGCGATTCTTTATGAATCAAACTTGTCCCAAGCAGTAGATTGACGAATAATTAAAAAAAACCTTTCGATGTGCTCAACAACTGATTTTCGAGCACATTGACTGTGTATATCTTTAAAAAAAATGTGTTTTTGATGAAATTTGATTTTATGATATAAAACCGTCGATGTGTCACAAAAACTCTTTTCTAAGTGACATGCGATTGATTTTCAAATCAATTTTTCATTAATCAGTGGGTTTTTAATTCACTGGTTCACTCACTCTGTGCTTTGTCTACTTTGAGATGCTCCGGTTTGAGGATGGCTAGCGCAGCTGCGAAACCCTATCAAGGAGATTCTTCAGAATTCTACCTGATCACAGGCAGTATTTATACTGAATAACAAGGAACCGTGGTTCTTGCAACCTTATTCAACGAAAGTGAACAAAGACACTTTTATTTGTTTATCACTAACATATACTTGCAAGAATTCCCGACGGTAGACAGTAGCAGCTGATGGCAAGAGACATGTCAATTCACAACCCCATGCTCACACTTAATGTTCCTAATCAAAGACATCATGATGACTGAAAGACCTACAACACAGCTTCCGCAACTTGATGGTGCTATCTGATCATAATAGTGTGAGGCATGCCGGTCCTAATGGTCACAACATGGCATGAGGCATTCCATAACAATGGTTAAGAGATTTACTGTAGCTGATAATCTCAATGAAAGCTTAAAGATCACACAAATCAATGGAACTAAGCTCAAAGATCACTACATTATGTACAAAGAAATCAATGCATGAAGAATCAAAGACTACGAGCTGAACACAAGATCAAGATTGCAGAGCTTAAATTAGTATTTTCTGGGGTGACCTCCCTTAGGGGGAGATTGTTAGATATTAGAAAAAGACTCGGTCACCCCATGTATTTTACCTTTTTTGTTGCTCGTAGTTAAGTAGTTAATGTATAACATTTGATAATGGGTCGGGTATTAAACCCAATGTGTAAGCCTACTACCTAGGCCTTATGGCCAATTTTATTGTAACCATATAAGCCTCTTCCATGCCATGGAAGAGGTGGGTTAGTCATTTACATAATACAAGTTCATTTTCTCTCACTAAAAAGTTCTCTCTCACTTTCTCTCTCTAGAACTTGGCTAATCCACTAATCATTCGATTGTGTTATGATTTCCAATATCCTACACTACTTGAGGGCAAGCAGAAGTCAAGTGGGGGGATATTTGATAACATCAAATATTTAATACTTTTTGGTGGCAAAATACCTCCTATATTACTTGCAAATGTTTCACTCACACTTGAAAACGAGAAATTTTCTATCATTTTGTAGTTTACAGGTAAAATGCAGGAAAGTGACAAGAAACAAGGGAAAAAGGACTTAAAGTGTAAATTCTAAAGAATGTTACGGCGTAACACCAAAAATGGTTACACCGTAACTGATGACATCAAATAACGCCACTTTATTATATCATTTATCCCATCTGTTTTGCCTACTTTTATATAATTATTGCATTATTTGGTACTTAATTGCGTTAAAGTTGATAAATACAGTAATTCGGGAGTGTTTTGTGAAGACAAACTAAAAGGCTCATAATTTAGAGCTAAAACAAAGATATTTGAAGATTGCTGATTTCTGACCAATACGCCGTATCCAACAAAAGAGATACGGCGTATCCGCGCCAAGATTTCACAAGAAAACGCGTTTAACCAATTCCTAATACGGCGTATCCCTTTTGCCTACATACGCCGTATCCATGAAGATAACTATTCGAAGATACAGTAAATCAAGTAAATTGGGAATGATATCACTGATTGATTATGAACGTAGCGCGCACTCCAAGGAATCCAGCCCAATACGCTGTATCGACCTTGCCAGATACGGCGTATCAAGTCTTTTTCAAACACTATAAATAGAAGACTAAAAAACGAGTTTTCAGTATGCAATATCATATTCTTTATACCATACTCATTAAAGACGAATTTTAGAAGAGAAGATCAGCCACCAAGGTCAAGCATTGATCACGAATCCATAAAAGACATCGTGTAATTTTTACTCTCTTAATCGTTCGATTTCAATTGTTTGATTACGCTTGTATAATTACAATGGTTGTGGGCTAATACCCTTGGGTATTAGCCATCTTAATAAAAGTTTAATGTTTGGTTTGTTTTAAAATCGATTTCTTAATTTATTGTTAATTGTTTAATTATGTTTATCACCTCATACTTGTTTATGTGTTTGAATATGCGACCTATCATTCAACTGGATTTAGTGATACGGACCAAGTAATCTAGATACCAAGATAGCTCTCCATATCGTGTTTAATATTACTGGACCAATAGGATCAGAAATAACGTTCAGTCTTTGTCTTTAAATTATGAGCTTAGTTGGACCGGTAGGTGACCCGTTTATGTTTCAGCAATCATGCTCTTAATTAACTGATAAAGATTTGAATAGTGGACTACCAGTATATGAAACACCGTCAAACAATAAGTGGGTAAAGTCCCGTTGGGCTAGGGTTTTAACAGGATCACACTGCTTTGATTCCCTAAGATAGATTATAATTAAACTAAAGGATGCTTTATGTGGATGTGTTAATTATGATAGGATTAATCGTGTCTAGGTCTTAGGATGATGTCCCGCCTAAGTCTTAAGAATGATATGACGCTTCGAGATAAGTAAATCATTGCACTAAAACAAACAAACTAACATTGAACTGGATTTAATATGGCTAATACAGTTTTTTATCATTTGGCATGTACCGCTTTTCTATCTTTTAATTTTCTTTTTTTGTGTTTATTGTGTATTGAATTGATATTTGTTTCCACCAAACCTGTGCCAGTCTCTCAGGCTGAAAACCCCCCATATCATTAGACAACGTATATAGCATAGGTTTAACCAGTAATTAGAACTAATTAAAATACTAATAGAATATAGGATTAATTTTCCACTCTTAGTGTTCGACACCCTACTTACCGTGAACTCCATCTTGACCGGGTACACTACTCGTTAAAGTGTTGTTTTAGGTTTGTCGGCTAAATATAAATTTAAAACTTAATAATCAAATAATTGACCCTACACGACAGGACATCAGGTTTTTGGCGCCATTGCCGGGGATTGAATTAATTAAACCTTATTCTTATTAGTATTTCTAACCATTAATTAATTTAGTTTAGTGTAATCTAATTATTTAATTCTATTTGTATTTATTCACATTGTGTGTTTAAATTATTTGTTTAAATTTTCGCATTTAATTGTTTTTAAATAGTATTCTGTTATGACTAATCACCTGATACGCCGTATCCACCAGTTGGATACGACGTATTAAACCTTCTACCCAGAACAACGTATTGAATTCTACAGTCTAAACGGCGTATGTGTTTTTCCAAATAATACGGCGTATTCTGAGAACTCAATATGGCGTACTGACATTCAACATACCTATACGGCGTATTCACATCAATTGAATATGGCGTATCTGTCAACTGATACAGTAGCAAACCAAAAATCCACTTGTTTCGATTCTATTTCTCTCATCAGGACATATCCTACCGATTTATTGTCATTTGTTTCGGGTAGTGCATGACAAGAAGTTCTACAAAGGAACTACTCTCACCTTTTGAAAACCCAAAACAAAAAATTCGCTCAAAAAGGAGGCTTTTCGATACACCAAGTCTCGTAGAATCGAATTCACCGGAGTTCGATCACAATTTTGACATCGAGGAACAATCAGAGGAAGAAGTAAGAGAAATAATGACGGAAACAATGGAGCAGTATATGAGCAAGACCCGAGGAGATTACTGGTCGGGCGTTACTAGGCCCTCGATCAACCAAGACACCCACTTTGAATTGAAGGGGCAATTTCTCAAAGAACTTCGTGACAATACTTTCAGTAGATCAAAACATGAAGATGCAAACGAGCACATCGAGAAGGTTCTAGAGATTGTTGACTTATTTCACATCCTAAAAATAACTCAAGATCAAATCATGCTTCGATCCTTTCCTGTATCCCTGACTGGAGATGCAAGCAGATGGATAAGGAGCCAGCCATCAAGCTCGGTTACAACCTGGGAAGTTCTTAAAACTAAATTTCTTAACAAATACTGTCCACCTGCCCGTACCGCAAAGAAAATGGAGGAAATCAACAACTTCCAACAAGAACCCGATGAAAGCCTTTTTCGTGCATGGGAAAGATTTAAAGAATTGCTGATGAAGTGTCATCAACATTATTTGACCGACATACAGGAAGTTATCTTGTTTTATAATGGGCTCGATGTTCCAACTCGACAAATTCTGGACTCAAGGGGTGCCATACCTTCCAAAACTGCCGCTGATGCCAAAATAGCCATCCAAAAAATGGCTGAATACTCCTAGAAATGGCACAATGGAACATCTTCAAGAACCAGAAGTACTAAAACTTCTAACGGGCTTGCTGCTATCCAAGCCCAACTCAACAATCTCAGACGAGAAATAAAGAAAGTAAATGAGAAAGTGTACGCTGCTCAGGTCGGATGCAAACTATGCAAGGGACCACACTATACAAAAGATTGTCCACAAAAGGAAAAAAGGGAAAACTTTAGAAGAAGCTTACTATACACAGTTCGGTGCACCCTATCAACCTGGAGGACAATATAGAGCAGCGAGGCTAGGATTCTACCAACGAAACAATGGAAACTCTTCGTATCCTGATGGGAGAACAAACCTGGAAGAATCACTGACTAAATTTATGGCAGAATAAGCTAAAAGGCATGAAGAAAACTCGAACATAATCAAAGAGATCCGAGCTTCTATCGATGCAACGATAAGAAATCAAGGAGCTTCAATTAAGACCTTGGAAATACAAATCGGACAGATGAGCAAGGTCTTTCAAGAAAGAGGGTTTGGAAGCTTGTCCAGCTCTACAAAGACAAACCCTTAAGACCAAGTTAAATCGATCTCAACTACTAAAGTTGATTTTTCTGAGATACGCCGTATCGGATGTGGTCCATACGCCGTATCGGGCACACACCATAGGAGCTTATTTTCTGAAACCGTCCCTTTCCCAAGACGACTGCAAAACTTTGACTGTGATGATTGGAGAGATGCACGAGATGTGAGGATTCTGGATGCTTATGATCACACCTTGCCTCAGAAATAGAAAGACCTGGGGAGCTTTACCTTACCTTGTTTTATTCATAATATCTGTTTTGATAAAGCCCTTGTTGACCTAGGAGCTAGTGTGAGTCTTATGCCATTTTCTACCTACACCAATCTTAGTCTAGGAATTTTATCTCACACCAGGTTGACCATAGAACTAGTTGACCAAACCATAAAACAACCAAGGGTTATTGCCGAAAATATGCTAGTAAGGATAGGCAAATTTATTTTCCCTATAGACTTTATCATCTTGGACATACCTGAGGACGACGATGTTCCTTTAATCCTCAGACGCCCATTCTTTTAAACTGCCCATTCCAAGACTGATGTCTTTAAAAGGAAGATTACTTTAAGGGTCGGGGAAGAAAAACTTGTTTTAAAAGTATTAAGCCCGCCACTAGCATAATCAAAAGGGTCTTTGTGATAAAAAGTATTGATTAAAAAACAAAGCTTATAGGAGAGGGTGATGAATCATTTGACCCTACTTATGGTAATTACATAGATTTAAATGATTTGGATACACCTCTAGAGACTAAAACGGATCGAGATGTTGACTTTAAGCCAACTTTTGTTAAAATCGACTCTTATATGATGAAATTTTCTTGTGTAATCGGGTATAGATATGTTATCGATGACCTCCTCCCTTCCTTGTCCAATAACTTAATGTCTAAAAGCTTTTATTATTTAATAATTAAGGACAAGGATGAAGGGAGGAGTCATGCCAAAACTTTGATCGATATACCTATTTTCGTTGGAAGTTTTTCCATTATTTTAGGTTTTACCATCATTGACGATGATGATATGACAAAAGACGTTGTGCTCGGCATGAAATCTTGCAAGAAGTACGCACCATGCCAAATGATCATGAAGAAATTCGCTCTCGGGGATAAGTGCGAGCGAATAATAGAGAACGAATGAAGAAGAAAAAGGTCAAACTTAGAGACCAGCTAAAACAAAAGTGCTTCCTGGGAGACAACCTGGTCATTTTTATTGTTTTCTGCATTTTAATTGTTTATTACACGAGTCTGTCTTCCCAAACACTCTATCCGGCGTATCGAACCCCTATGGATACGGGGTATAGACGTGTCTGGACGTTATCAGTTTTTTAAAATTTAATATTTAATTTCCAGTAATTTAATTGTTTCTACAGGAACCATATGGCTTACCCTAGGTTTGGGATACGACGTATTGATCCCTGTACAATTATGTGTTTAATTGTTTTCTTGTACCATTATAGCGAGATAGAATTTACACTTGTCTTGTAATCTTTTATGCAGGACCTTGCTGAAACTATGATATGGTATATTCTGAAAAAGACATGTGTTAGACTTATTCGGGCATTCTGAAGCCCTAGTCAACATACCTTTTTGCTCAAGGACTCATCTTGGAGAATTATCACGAGCAAAACATCAGAGAGTTTTCTGTTTTAATTCCAATTTCCCTTATTATTCAATTGTTTTATCTATACAATGAGGACGTTGTATAATTTAAGTAGGGGATGGAGAATTAATTAAGCCTATTCCATTTCCAACTATTTATTAAAAATTCCACAAAATTATGAGTGTGCCAGTGATGTAGTGGACTTTAGAACTTGGCCTGGTATATCACTCGAGACCTCAATGATTAGTACTATGGATTTAGATAGAGGAACATGT
>BQNB010067779.1:13778-34072 GCA_026074375.1 Tanacetum coccineum | reverse complement strand
TATATGGGACCGTCGGTAGAAGAGTGATGTAATCTTTGATATTAAAGTTTTTAAATGGAAACGTATTCACCCCCCCCCCTCTACGGTTTCCACATACCTTTATATTTTTCCCGACGTTTGCAATACCACCTTTGCACAAGGTCTCTGTACCACTCCATTAGGTTAGTAATCGGAACTTTTCGGACATCTCTTGTTAACGAATTGATTGACCCAGCTGAGTTAGACGTCATGTAATTGTAACGATTATGAGGGCAATATGCCCTAGACCACCTTTCAACACCAGCTTTAATCAACTTTTCGTATACATCGGGTCTTTTTGTTCCAAGTTCATTTATAGCCATTCTAAAATCATCAATGGAGTAAGCTTTGCACATCTTCCAAAATAAACACTGAAGCTTAATACTCTTCAATTTTCAATTCATCATCAAATGCCTACAACAATAACCATGAAATGCATTTGGGAATACAGCTACACAAGACGATAAGATTGTTGCATGTCTATCAGATATGATAGTCAAATTTGGAATTTCCCCTATGCATTCTTTCAACTTGGACAAAAACCATGTCCATAAAGGACCAGTTTCACCCTGAGACACACCAGTGGCAATTGGTATAATTTGATTGTTGCCATCCATTTCAACCGCTAACAGATTTGTTCCAAGGTAAGAGCCTTTAAGATGTTTATTATCAACGGTCGCATATGGTATTTAAAGCTCCGAATCTAATTACATAATAAACAATTAGTTATATAATTATAAAAAACTTATTTTCATCTAATTAATAATTATTATATAAATACTTACCACAACACCAAAAGCTATAGAAACCTTCTTAAAGCGGTCTTCGTCATCGGTCTCAATGTGTGTAACAGTACCGTCATTTGTCAATTTTAAATTATGACAATAATACGATAACTGTGCAAAAGATGCTTCCAGGAAACCTAAAATAGATTCCAACGCAACATTCTTTGATCTCCATGCTTGTTTGTAATTAATATCAATGTTCAAATCCATGTATATGTCTTATTGTATGTCCTTTCCCTTGTAGATTCTAGTGTTATCTTTGAACTCAGGTTCTAGTAAATGACCCAACAATTTTGCTGTAGCATTACGATGATGCATACCTATTTGTGTTTTAGGACAACTGTGATGGTCGTTTACGGTTCCTAGTTCCCATTTACTACTACCTTTGCACTTACTTGATATTATTTTCCAATTGTAATCATCATTCCTACAAAATACATCATACCGTGTTGTATCTGATTTTCTAGCTTTAAACTCATAACCCTTTAAAAGAGCTTTATAACCAATTTCATACATACATAATTCTTTGCTATCAAATCTATCACCTTTTTCTCAAAATACGCGCGGCATGTATATCTGTGACACTTGTGGGTTTGATAATGGATTGCCGATTTGGTGGAGTAGGAATGTATTTTAATGTATTTTTCCTAAAGAGTTTCATACATGTCGGTTGCCTTTGTATTTTCTAATGTTTCATTTTTTGGTAAACTTGAATCATTAGTAAATAAAGGCACTTTAATATCGACATCTAAATTCACAAAAGAAGAAGGTTTTGAATTTAAGAATTTGTCAATCGTTTTAATTAAAAAGTATGTGTCGTACCTTTGTAGCTGCAAAAATTTTTGGAGAAAAATTTGACATCATCATCTACTATGTGGACACACCTTGTACCAACCTTATAAGTAATCATGACATCGCATGTATCGTTAAAGTTAAACTTTTTCTTCACATAAGAAACCAGTTCATTGTACCTAATATTTTTTTAAGTGTAACACCGAAAGTAATATCTTCAAAAACCAAATATAAACTAATTTCATTACTTGATTCACCTATTTTGTTTTGATTAATAAGTCATCTTACAAACCAATTGTTTGTATATATAGGTAAATATTACATGTGACCATTAATAAATACTAGTAAGTTAAATTACAATTAATAATCATAAATAAACTCAACAACTTATAAGTACTTTTCACATATAATATGTGTTATATATGAGATAAATACTCGACCGTCATCTACTCGACTGGCAACTATTCAACTAGTAAGTTATTTTGATGGTGACCATTAATAAATGCTACTAAGTTAATTTACAATTAATAATCATAAATAAACTCAACAACCTATAAGTACTTTTCACATATAATATGTGTTATATATTAGACAAATACTCGATCGTCGTCTACTCGACTGGCAACTACTCAACTAGTAAGTTACTTTAATAAATGCTAGTAAGTTAATTTATAATAAATAATCAGAAAATAAACTCAACAACCTATAAGTACTTTCCACATTTAAAGTTTTTTAAGGTTAAATTAAATTCTCTACAACTACCTAGTACTATCCTTTTATATATATAATAGCTCATTAACTAAAGCTTTACCTCGTAAAATCAATGTATTTATATTCCTAATAGAATTTGTTGGTATTTTTACTTTGTACATAAGACGTCTTCTGAATTATCAGACTCAACAAGATGTAGCGATATAGTGTTTCGAGAGTTTGTGTAAGGTTTTTAATATTAGTTATTTGACTTTACAATATTTATTGTTTTTATGTTAATTGGTTTTTTTTTTAATTTACGCATGAATTCATATTCAAGTGATGAAATGGTGTTTGATGTTTTCTACTATGGTTGTTTCTTGGTCTATCCTTTAAAGTATGGTGGTGAAGCTTTATAATTAAAGCAATCTAAGGCTAAAAAGTTGTCTTATTCTTAAATGTGTGATTTGTTGTTGGAGAAAGTAAAAGATGATATTTGACATTGGTTTTATTGTAAACCCGATTGTAGCCTAGAAGAAGGATTGACTATTGTTGAAAATAATAGGGATGTGAAAAAAATGTATGACATGGCTAACTTACATGGTCTACTCGAGGTGTATGTTTCTCATAAACCTTAATTAACCCTAATTGACTTTTATTTCAAGAACTTGTGTGTTGATGAGTCTGACGAGGAGGTCAACTCACAACTAAGAAGTCACGAAAAGATAAGAAATATGTTGATTGTATGTCGTTGGAGCAGATGATTGAATGGGAACAAGAAGAGACTCAATCACCATGTTACCTAATATATCCTAATCCTCTTAAGCCTAAAAGTTTAGTTAATGACTTAAAAGGCAAGTCTCTTTTGGACGACTTTGATGATGTAGAAGGTGAAGGTTTCGGATCATCAAGCTCTAATTTCCCGTAACTTCTTTTTATCGACTTGTATTAGGGTTTGGTCACATTTGGTTGAAATTTCGTTTTAGTTGTTGTGGTTCTTCCTTTATTTAAGTTGTAATTTCGTTTTAGGACTTGCCTTTATTTGTATGTTTTCACTAGTTGTTGTAATTCAGTTTAACTTCTATTTTTATGTTATAACTAGTATTGAAGTTTTCCCTCTCGAACCTCTCTTTTTATGTTATTACTAATAAAGATAGCGAATAAAAAATAAACAATAAACCGCGATTTTTAAAAATTGACAATTATATGTTGAAACAAGAGAAAAAAATAAAGATAGCGACTCAAGTAGCAACTAGAAAAAATATTGCCTTTTTTTTAGTTGATGTAAATTTAAATTCATATATTTCACTATAATGCTCGATTGCTATCTACTCGACTAATAACCGCTCAACCGGTATTTAATATTCACCTTTCTACCATAAATTTATTACTAATAAATATTTACCTAACATAAATTCAACTTCTCACCCACTATCTTTTTTCTACTTATATAGATATACATCAACTAAAAAGTCTTTCAATACAAAAAAAATTCAAAGTTGTTTAAAGAATCAACAAGTACAAGGACAACCAAAATTTGTGTAGACACTGTGGATCAAGAACTACAATAACAACTTCATGGACTCCTATAAACCCTGGAAGTCGATTCCACATTTGTCCAAATTATGGTTTAAGTCATTGGTTTGATCCGCCAATGTGTGCAAGAGTTGTGACTATCATTCCTGGTTTATTGAGAAGAATCAATAATTTAGAAAAAAATGCGAGGGTGAATGCTAGTGAAGCGCGAAGAATTAAAGTTCTTCTATTGTTTAGTTGGTTTATTTTTGTTTTGTATTTCTTCATGAGTTGATCGTTTAATATGCTTTTAAGTAAGAACAAGTGTTTGTAGACACTCTTTTGTTTGGCTATGTTTAATCTTGTAAATGTTTGGTTATTGTATACATGATTATACAATTTTAAGTTTAAATATTTGCTAATAAGAGGTAGATAAAATTAACTAGGTAGGTTTATATAAAATAATGAGGGCACTTCTTTTGCAAAATAACTTGTGTAGTTTGGGTCATTTTTGGCAATTATTTGTGTAGTTTGTCTTTTATGTAAAAATATATTTTTTTGTATCTTTTGGGAAGTTTTGCTTCAATACTGAGTTGATGCAATTAAGTATGCCTCTGAATTGAGTAGCAACAGCGTATACACCATCATGACATGTGACCGAGTATTTACACCACTCGTTTTGTTTCTTTTGTGGGTATTTAAACATCAATCATCTCATAACAAGGTCATAAAAACTCATAAACACTAGATCTAAAAACTCATCAAAACTTCATCTATGGTAAGTTCTAGTTCTTTACCTGGAGTCAATGGTCGTGCCTTGACTGAGTTAATGCAATCAAGTGGTGAAACTAAAATACCTGACTTCATGAAGTTGTTCATTAACCAACACATCGCGGAAGAGAACCTATTTATCAAATTTCTCCGTGATCAGGCTGATGATGTGAGGAGTAGGTTGACTAAGATGAATATAATGAAGCATGAGATGGAAGCCGTGGAAGATCAGGATGCTATTTTTGATAGTTTGGATTATTTGAGGGAAACCAACAAGATGGAAAATGATGTGCTTGTTGCTTTGACACAGTTGCTCGAATTAGTAAAAGACGAGATTCGTGAAAAGGAGACACATGTGGATATTATGGATCTAGCTGATTAGGTAGTCAGACCCAAGGGATATCAAGTGGTTGTTTTGTTTTGTTAATGATGGGATTAACTTATTTTGTTAATGATATTATTTAGTAACTATGGTACAACAATGATCTAACTATGGTAGTAACGATGTTAGAACGATGGTAGAACTATGGTAGTAACCTTGTTTAATGTAAGCACTTTGTTGTTAATGTGAGCACTCTGTTTCAACTAGTGTTATGTTTCAGAAAGTATTGTCAAAATCTAATATTATTAGTAGTTTGGGTTGAATCATGTTACTGCAAGTATGAAATGGGTTGAATATAAGCATTCTTAAATGGGTTGAATCATGTTAGCACAAGTATGATATGGGCTCTTTTATTGTCAATTTTGAGTATAATTGGTTTGCCTAATGTTAACATTAACTTTAACAAATACAATGCAAGTATAGTCAATATTTGGTATGTTTAGTAATTTGTCAATGCAAATATTATATAAACATACAAATGAGTCCAAACTACTAGAAAAACAAAATGAAAAGGAAAGATAAATGCCAGTTTGAAAATGACGGTTATCATACAAATATTAAAAGTTATAATAAGTTATTGAAAACTACAGTTTCATATTACGAC
Source organism: Tanacetum coccineum (assembly GCA_026074375.1). Taxonomy (NCBI): domain Eukaryota; kingdom Viridiplantae; phylum Streptophyta; class Magnoliopsida; order Asterales; family Asteraceae; genus Tanacetum; species Tanacetum coccineum. The sequence goes on along the minus strand of BQNB010067779.1, from coordinate 28,515 downwards.
CATCGTAGTAACAAAATTTGTGACATACTACTAACAAACAAAACATTACTAGACCAAACTTTGAAACCATTACTGTTCACAACAGACATACTACTAACAAATGTACCAAATCTACATCTTCCATTTATTTTTTAGCAATCTTGTACTTCTAGAAGAAGTCTGTTAATCTTTCCTGGTATGTTAAGCCTGCCTGAGTTAGATTACTGACCTTCAATGATAAATTATTCACCAACCTATATAAATTTCTCATAACCCATATTCTGCAGTCACCTAAACCATTTCCTTGCCTTAGGACATTAACCGCATACCGATAGCTGATAGAGTAGTTTGTTGGATCAATGTTTTTCTTTTCCATTACCTCAGTCTGTACCAATAGCTTTGGAATTTGATCTGCATAACATTGTCTCATGGCCAGCCACCATTTTTGATCTTCAACATCACTTTCTGGAGCTAGGCTGTCATAAAAAGTTATGACACCTGAACGAATATGGAGTTCTGCAAGGATCCAATGACAATCCTCTGTAATGATCAGAAAGTAAACCTAGGTATTGGCAAACATAAGATTGGTATTAAACATACTACATCTTAAGATATATTGTGAATACATAAAACTACATCTCACCTTTTGGACAGATTTAGAAAACCAAGGCACACCATAAGTCACACCGTCAGCATAACAGCACGGCAACTTGTTGCCAAGCATAAAAGTGTTAATAAATGGGCCAGCGATTGCCCAATCAGCTTATGCCGGTCTATAATGCCACAGATATAACACCCATATATCAAGGTGTTGTTATGATTCAAATTAAATATTAAATATTTACATTCAAGAAATGCATTTTTAGTGAAATTTTAAAGATGTTCTAATTTACATACCAACTCAGACAACCAACCACGTCTTTCTTTGCCTATCCCTAATAAACTTTCCCAGAAATTACTATAGACAAATGAACCATCATTTGTCCATGAAAAGTAAAAGGACTTCTCTTTGTTTTCCCACAACATTTCCAAAATTTCTTTAGGCACAATCGCTCTCATTTTTTGTGCATGTTTTGGACGAAATAAATCCTAACAAAAAAATAACAAGTGGATGCTAACAAAAACTTTTCGCCACATAGCAAGTACAAATCAACAAAAACTAACCTATTTACGGTAAACTAACCTATCAATGCAAATACACAAACTCGACCACAACAGAAATGATATTGTCGGCGATGTTTGTGTATTTAAAGACGATGTTTTTAGTTTGCTATGTTTCCCAAGGAATGGGAGGTGGTTACTTTGAATAAATACTTTTTGAATCTCGTTAACCATTTTAAATACACAAACGCCGCCATAAAAACATGAAGTGCAACACGAATTAAATTTTATTCCAATGAACATCATGTTGTTGTGGCAAAGTTTTGTATTTGAATTGGTTAACGAGATTCAAAAAGTACTCAAAGTAACCAACTCCCATTCCATGGGAAAGATTTCAAACTAGAAACATGAAAGAGAGACGATTTGATTAGAAATGTGTAAAAGTTAAATAGATAATAAAATGAGAAAGAATTAAATAGATAGGAAGATGATAAAGAGTTAAATAGATAAGATACACATGTAAGATAAGATATAGAGGATATATGAAGAATATGAAAAAGAGATAATGTGGGATATATAACATGTGTTTTACTTTAAATAGTGTGAAGTAGATAATAATAGATAGACGAACTTCATCTAATTTACATACCTATGTCTAGGTTGGAATGACTTTACCATCAGGTGCAGTTAAAGGCAGACACCTCTTTTTAACTTTGTTATGCCTAGCGCGCAGTTTATGATTTTGTTCGGTAGAATCAGACTGGACCATGTATGGGGATTGGAGATACTTACTCAATTTATCCTCTTGCTCAAAAGGAATCCTTAGAGTTTTAACATCTTTTGGGTGAGCAATAATAGGATTAACATCAACCTGAAAATAAAGTTTTAATCAAATGAATTAGAATATGTTATGTGTGCTAAAAATTAAATTTGAAAAATAAAATTCATCCAAGTGTGAGTAACCTTAGCATCATTGGACCTTTGAACAGAATCAGCATTATTCATGCAAAGAGTATCCAACTGGTTATGTATTGCATATATTAAAAAAAACTAGAGTTTGATAATTAGATTGTCTAGAAATTACTAAAGTGTTTTTTAGAACCACAAAAGTTATATTTAAGATTATATCTTACATTTTGTGACTAAGGATCGGTAATCATTGATTGCACGGTTTCACCATTTTTGCATCCTTAAACAGGAGTTTCACCATTTAGCAACTGATTATGCATTTCCTATATTAATTAAAAAGGAAGTGATTAGATTATTTAGCTAAAAGTATTATAGTTAACATTATATGATAAGCATATGTTTACCACTTTAGGAATATCAAAATCAATTATTTACATAAGAGTTTCAACTGCAAAAAGTTCGTCTACCTCTAGTGGAACTTCTAAATTCTTCGATGAAGCATGTTGGTCCTCTTCATCAATGAAATTCTTCCCTGCCAAGTGTGGTTTCTCTAGTGCCTGTATAAAAACAGGTACAATGTCAAAAATTATGTTTGTGTCTATTTATAACTGATAAAAAAATACAAATCATACCTCATCATTAATCCAATTCTTTGATTCGTGTTCAAATTCATCAATTAAATTCTTCCCTGCCGCATATTGTTGCTCTACAACCTGTAAAAATACAAGTACACAGTCAATAATTATGAATATTATTCCTCATTGTATTTAATCTTTTTTGGACATAACGAGTAACTATACAACTCTGCTGTCATTAGATGAAGCAATTTGCTACCTATATTTTATATCTGACCCAATATATTAAGTTGTCAGACAAACCTTGACTATATAAAAAACTACTATATCTAATACAAATGTCTTAAGGGATCATATCAGTGGGGATATGCACAAAATGACAGTAGATAGAACCATTATCCAAATTTTTAGCATTTACATCAGATGCACATGAGGTCTGCAAAAATAGGCATAAAGGGTTCTTGTATATGATGTAAAACACACATTTGGATCATGATCAACATCCATAGAATCATTATCCAAATTTTTAGCATTTACATCAGATGCACATGAGGTCTGCAAAAAGAAAGATTTTTAGTGAAATTACTAAGTAAACAAAACGTCAAATAATCAAATATGTTTAACTAAGTAAACGACAAACCTTAACAGAACAATCAACATACATAGACTCTTTATCTCCAGCCTTACGATCAGATCCACACGAGGGCTGAAAAGACACAGAATTGTTAAATATACAAATTTATATAACAAAATCATATGTAAGTAAACCACATACATTTTGATCAACATACATACACTCTGCAACCACATTTGAGGTTTGCAAAAAAGGTAAAAAAGAGAAATAATCAAATAACTAAAATAGGTGAATGTTATGTAAAACAAAAAAGGTGACCTTTTCAACATTATGAGATGTAGGTATCTTCAAATATTCCTCAATTGATGTTATACGTCTCAGAAATTCTACTTCTATATCTGTAATCTTGTTTATAAGAGCACAACGATTATCTGGATTTTCTGTAAAGCTACTAAAAGCATGAAAAATTAAGGTAATTTATGTTAAATAAGGATATAAGTTATAAAAAGTAAGTAAAATTATATATATACTTTATAAACCAGAAAAACTTACATCATGATCAAATTCCATAGTATCGCTAAACACATTATTAACATGACTATCAGATCTAATAATCGATGTCTGCTGTTAGCCTCAAAATATTGAGTCGAACAAGGACATTCGTTCATTACGAATATTAGAACTCGGTCATTCATTTGTGTAACGTTGTAATAGGCTAGAAACGGGAAACAGGCTCTATACTTAATCTAATATTGTACTAGTTTCAGGCTTAAGCCCAATGTAATCCCGATCCCGGCCTAAGTTAAACCTACGGCCTAACAAGGCTTAGTAAAGCCGGACATATGCAAGTATATAAACCCTTCTCCAAGTATGGAGAGGGGGCTGGTTGTTTATTTTCTCCAAAGCTAATATTACATCCTTCCATTTTTCTCTATACTTTCTCTTTCTAGTTTCTCTCTCTAAAGTTCTTCTTTTTCCTTATCTTTGATTCTTACCATGGTGAAGTAAAGTGATTTAAGGGATTCTACATCTGGTATCAAGAGCCAAGGGGTTTTTGGTGATTTTAATATGCGTTTATTTGGTTTTTTTTGGGTTCGTTTGGTTCGAACAAGACACAAAAGATTTCATCTTTTGTGTGTTTAAAAACCATAAAGATTGGTACTTTTTTGTTTATTTATCTTAGTATAAGCAAGGTGTAAAAGGAAAATTTTGAAAAACTTTAAAAGATTTCACTTTTCTTGTATTTTGTGGTTCAAACGTGTTGTGTTCTAAGAATATTGATTCGGAAATTTTTGAGTTAAAAACCTCAAAGTTTGTGTTTTTATGCTTCTACTAGGCTTAGGATAGTCAGTTGTACAAGAAAAATCAACAAAAACATCAAGAAGTGTGTATTTTAAGCGATTCAAAAGTTGTTTTTCTGAAAAATTTAAAGACGACGGTTTATACATATGAAAAAGGCGATTTATACGTTTTTTGATCTGGCGATTTATACGCTTTTCTAGGCGGCGGTTTATACGTTTTTTGATTCCGGCGATTTATACACTTTTGAGACGGCGATTTATACGCTTTTTTAGATCCGGCGATTTATACACTTTTCTGAGACGGCAATTTATACGTCCTTGCTTTCGGAGATTTATACGCGTTTTGTAGACGGCGATTTATACGCGTCTTAAAGACGGCGATTTATACATGTATTAAAAACCGGCGATTTATACGAATATTGAAATCCGACGATTTCTACGTTAGTGATAAAGGCGGCGATTTATACACTTTTTTGCCATTTTTGGTAATCTACCTGAATTTCAATTTCGGTTCATATAAATCATCAAATTCGATTAAGGCAATTTCAGTAAAACACAAAATTGGACTTCAAAGACAATCAACTCTATTTCATTCACGGTTTCTTCTTGATTTAGTAAAATCCCATAAAAGTTGCTTCTTTTCTAGGTTTAAATCATAGATTTGTAAAATCCCGTGAACGTTAATTGAATTCAATCCACAACATCAATGACTTTACCTACTTAAGATCCTACAACATCATTTTCACTTCATAACTTAACAAATCCTTCATCATGACTACTCCAATCACAACTTCCACAACCGACAGTAAATGCATAACAACATCATGGCAGCTGGTTCAAGGGATCATCCACCAATACTTGCACCGGGAAGATATGCTCAGTGGAAATCATGTTTATTAAGATACATTGATACAAGACCGAATGGTGATGCCTTGATAAAATGCATTTTAGAAGGTCCATACCAACTTACTACTGTCATAATTCCAGATGTACCTACAACAGATGATTCTCGAGCAATTCCAGAACAAACAGCAGTTGAAACACTCTTGAATATGTCTCCTAAAAACAAAGAACGTTATCAATCAGAAAAGGAAGCAATTCATTTGCTATTGACTGGAATTGGTGATGAAATCTACTCAACTGTTGATGCTTGCAAGACAGCTCATGACATGTGGATAGCCATTGAAATGCTACAACAGGGTGAATCTCTTAACATTCAAGATGTCAAGACTAATTTATTTTGGGAGTTTGGCAGATTTACTTCTCATGATGGAGAGTCAGTGGAGTCATACTACTCCAGATTTTATAATATGATGAATGAAATGATAAGAAACAACTTAACAGTTGCTACGATGCAAGTCAATGTTTAGTTTCTTCAACAACTTCAACCAGAATGGTCAAGATTTATGACAATTGTAAAACAAAATCATGACTTGGACACAGTTTCATATCACAAGCTCTTTGACGTTCTGAAACAACATCAAAAGGAATTTAATGAAATCTATGTTGAGAGAATAGCCAAGAATGCTAACCCATTAGCACTTGTTGCTGCTGCTCAACAATATCCAGATCCTTATTATCAAGCACCAAAATCTCATAATTCATTTACACCACCATCAAAACAAGCATTTTCCACCAGATCTAATGCATCTACCAAATACAAAGGCAAAGAGAGATCCAAACCAATCACACCTCAATCTGAGTCAACATCTGAAGAAGACAGTGATCCAGAACAATCTCAGAGAGACAAGGATATGCAAAAAAACTTAGCACTCAATGCAAAGTACTTCAAAAAGATCTACAAACCTACCAACAACAACCTCAGAACTTCTTTAAACTCTAGAAACAAGAATGTAGATACTTCTCCAAGGTACAAGAATGATAATCAGATTGGGCAGTTTGGGAATCAAAGGACAGTGATTGTTGCTGGGGCTAGGGAAACTATAGGCAATTAGGTAGTGCAGGAGACCGGGATACAATGTTTCAATTACAAGGAATTTGGTCATTTTGCTAAGGAATGCAGAAAACTAAAGAGGGTAAAAGACTACACGTATCACAAGGAAAAGATTTTGTTGTGCAAACAAGTTAAGAAAGGTGTTCCATTACAAGCAGAGCAAGCTGATTGGCTAGAGGACACGGATGAGGAGACCGATGAACAAGAATTGGAATCACATTACAGCTATATGGAAAAGATTCGGAAGGTTCCTAATGCAGACTCAGGAACTGATAATGAGCCATTGGAACAGATTGTTCAACTCATCTTATTCATTGTTGACTCTGGATGCACAAAGCATATGACGGGCAATCTAAAGTTGCTGTGCAATTTTGTTGAAAAATATCTAGGTACCGTTCATTTTGGCAATGATCAATTTGCTCCAATCTTGGTTATGGAGATTTGGTTCAAGGAAATATCACGATCAACAGGGTTTATTACGTCAAAGAACTCAATCATAATCTCTTCTCGGTTGGTCAATTTTGTGATGCGGGTTTAGAGGTTGCTTTCCAGAATTCTACTTGTTTTGTTAGAGATCTTCAGGGAAAAGACTTACTTACCGGTAATCGTGAATCTGATCTTTATACAATTTCTTTTCAAGAAACCGCTTCATCAACTCCAATCTGTTTCATGGCTAAAGCCTCACCAACTCAAGCATACCGAAGACTTTCTCATCTTAACTTCGACTACATCAACTTGCTTTCAAAGAAGGATATCGTGATTGGTTTACCTAAGTTGAAATATGTCAAGGATAAACTATGTTCCTTTTGTGAAGTGAGTAAAGCAAAAAGAAGTTCATTCAAGACAAAGGTTGTTCCAAGCTCAAAAGGATGGTTAAATTTGCTTCATATGGACTTATGTGATCCTATGGGTGTTGCAAGCATCAATAGGAAGAAATACATTATGGTAATTGTAGACGACTACTCCAGATATACTTGGACTCTATCTTTACGATCCAAGGATGAAACACCACAAGTTCTAAAAGATTTTCTCAAGATGATTCAACGCAATCTTCAAGCTTAAGTGATTTCTATTCGGTCTGATAGAGGCACATTTTCCCAGATAGTACATAATTTTAGGATTCTAAAACAATAAGAATCGTAATTTTTCAATCAATAACGAAGGAGTTATGAATTTCGCAAGTTTACGGTAATTAAAGTTTATAAAAATAATTTTATAAACTATGAACAGTAAAAATCACTATTCATAACAGATACATATTTTTGAAAAATGTTATATTTTGATAAGATTTGTAATTACGAAGACGTGCTCGAAAGAATCACTAAAATCGGAGCTAAAACGGATAAAATACGACATTTACGGGTTTTACGATAACTAAATTTATAAAAATAAGTTTATAACTGTCATGAACAGTAAAAAGTACTGTTCACCAGTAGGTTTAAAAATATGAAAATGTAATATTTTGATAACTCATCTTAATACGAAAGCGTGGACGTAAGAAACATACCAAACGGGCTTAAAACGAAGAAATTGCGTCGTTTTTACTATTGACATATTTATAAACGTTTTAACTTTATAAATATGATTTCACAAACGCGATTAGATGGTGATGTAGCTATATAGAATTATATATGGTAGTAGTTATTCAAAGTGCTTAGAACTTATACGACCTATATTGGATTAGGTTGCATTCGGTCTATATCGTGACGCATTTTCTGTGATATATTTGTTATCATTCACTCAAGGTGAGTTCATAGCCCCACATTTTACATTTATGATTTCATCAAGTTTTGGGGTGAGAATCATATGCATGTTTTATATTGGGAAGCAAGTTGGACATTTCATATTTCGGATTACGTGTTTCGTCTAAGTAGGGAATCAACCCTCTGAGCTCATTATCATGAACTGTCAATTACTATTGTGAGCACGAATGTTATAAATAAATCTATTTGGGATTGACATCCCCGTTCGGGTACTGCTCTTTGTCCACGCGTACGGTTTTGCCGGACATCGAACGTATTCCAATGTCGGGACATAGGATTGTTGAGGGTTAAGGACATATCAAGGGCAATGTTGGCAATTTATATTGCATTTCATACATGTCGAGCTTCAGTGTCATGAGCTTAGGAAAACATAATTACATTTTATGATGTTTGCATCTGTTGCATTATCATGGGGAAATCTTGCGGTCCTACATTATACATTTTATAAACCTATGAATTCACTCAACAATATGTTGACATTTTAAGCAATATTTTTCAGGGGATCAATAAGGCACGAGGTGCAAAGGATACATTGGTGGTTTTGATTTGGATGTCATGCATTAAAGATTTTGTCGCATTACATTTTGTATATCTGTTATGGGCTAGAAATCTTTGTATTTTGAACAAGTGAACAAGTGAAGCTTCGAGCTTTTATCACAAAGAATTTGTTAAATCTAATGTATCAGTTTTAAACAGCTTTTAATGATCGTTCTTATATATATCTTGTGTTATTGATCTATGAAGTACCACCTTCAACCCATATTCCGCTGCGACCCAATTTAGGGGTGTTACATGAAACAGTATCAAAAGCAAGTTAATGAAATCCGTGCTGAGAGAATAGCCAAGAATGCAAACCCATTAGCACTTGTTGCTGCTGCTCAACAATATTCAGATCCTTATTATCAAGCACCAAAATCTCACAAATCATATGCACTACCATCAAAACAATCATCTTCCACCAGATCTCATGCATCTACCAGATACAAAGGCAAAGAGATAGCCAAACCAACCACACCTCTATCTGAGTCAGCTTCTAAAGAAGACAGTGATCTAGAACAAGCTCAAAGAGATAATAATATGCAGAAAAACTTGGCACTCATTGCAAAGTACTTTAAAAAGATCTAAAAACCTACCAACAACAACCTTAGAACTTCCTCAAACACCATAAACAAGAATATAGATACTTCTACCAGGTATAAAAATGACAATCAAACTGGTCAGTTTAGGAATCAAAGGACAGTGACTGTTGCTGGGGCTACAGAGACTGTAGGTAGTCAGGTAGTGCAGCAGATAGGGATACGGTGTTTCAATTGCAAGGAATTTGGTCATTTTGCTAAGGAATGTAGGAAACCAAAAAGGGTAAAAGACTACACTTATCACAAGGAAAAGATGTTGTTGTGCAAACAAGCTGAGAAAGGTGGTCCATTACAAGCAGAGCAAGCTGATTGGCTAGAGGACACGGATGAAGAGATAGATGAACAAGAATTGGAAGCACATTACAGCTATATGGCAAAGATTCAAGAGGTTCCTACTGCAAACTTAGGAACTGATTCTGAGCCATTGGAAAAGGTACAATACGATGCTAAATATAATGTGTCTACCAATGAGAGATAGCATTCTGAGCAACCTGAATCCATTAATAACACATGTGTAATGGAAAAGGTTGATAGTAATGTCATTCATGATTCACTGGATATGTGTGATAATGATATTCATAATGACCAAAATGCTGAAGAATGTGATGATGAGCGTGTTACGCTTGCTAATTTAATTGCAAATTTAAAACTTAACATTAATGTAAACAAAAATATTCAAAAGCAATTAAAGAAAGCAAACTCATCACTTGCTCATGAACTAAAAGAGTGCAAATCTATTTTTTGCGGAGCTTGTTAGAACTCTAGGGGAGTCTAATGTTACTCGGATAGCTGCCTAATTGCACTTTCAAAACAATAAATAAGCTTGAGATGCACAAGTTGCCTATATGATCACACAAGTTGGACTTGACAAATTGAATGTAAATTAATACCAACATCTAGACTTTTATAAGCTAAAAAGAAAATGAATTCAAAGAAGTTTGAAACTTAAAGCTTTTGAAATTTCTATTGTCAAGAGAAACACGATGAGTTAAGTCAAACAGAGTCTTTAACAACAGCCAGGTACGACAGCTTGTCAAAGATGATAAAACCAAGGTTATAATGGGATTGAAAAATAACGGAAGTAACAGATCTGACATATTGATTGCAATGGAAAGCCAATTGAAGTTTTTTGAATGTAAATTATTTATAAACGAAATCAATCAATTCAAGAACCATTTCATTGTTAGCTCCTATCGGCTCATCATACAATCGCAAGACAACTTTTTCAATTCTTATGTACCTACAAGATTCGATTAATCTACAATATCATGTTTGTTTGAGATTCCTTATGACACATGTGACCTTGCAAAATTATTATCCCTCTGATAGAGAGATTTATGAATCTTGAACAAGAGAATAGATCAAAATTTGAATAAAAGACTTAGTGAAACCGTACGAACTACACAAAGCAAATAGTCTTTATGAAATTTATAAACCACCCATCACGGGAATATCATGATCAGTTTGGCACATGCTAATGAAATTCGAAGAAAATGTGGAGAATATCTTTTTCTAAAGTCCAATCCAATACATTGTCAAAAATATTGGTTTTCATTCCAACTTCCAAATCAATTAGCAAATAGTAGGCAAAGATTATAATGTAATGAAAAATAACATAAATCATTTAAGAGAACTTGTTGATCAAGCTTAGGAAAAACATTCGCATGATCATTTTCGTGCACCAACTGCTCATGATATGAAAATCCTAATTAAAACATGTTTGATGCCTCTTTCTCTAAAGACACAAAATGATAGTTTCATATTTATAAATGAACTAAAACAAGAAATGTTTGTAGATTTACAGTATGTTCAATCACTTGAAAAAGAGATTGACGAACTTGAATTTGACAAAACTGATTTTTCAAACATATATGATTTACTTCTCCAAGAGTGTGTTTCAAAAGATGTTATGTGTAATTATTTTCATTATTTATCCGATTTAGATGCTCATACTTAATTGCAATGCTTATATCTTTAAAAAGTCAAAGAATGTGAATGTCTTGCAAAAAAGCTTTCTAAACAAACTAAAACTGTTAGTAAAGAAGTTTATAATGAGCTTTCATGAAGTTTTGCTAAATTATAAAAACACTCAATTTCTCTTAAACTTGCTCTACAACAATGTCAAGAACAAATGAAAAATAACACAGTTTGCAAAGAAAAAGCGTCAACTGTATTTCTAAAAGAACATGAACAATATTTCGAAATACAAGATTTGAAATCTTAATTGCAAGAAAAAAACATTGATATAAGTGAGTTAAAGAAACTCATCGAGAAATGCAAAGGAAAATCTATGTAAACTAAATTTGACAAACCATCTATTGTTTGATAACCAAATGCTCAAAGGATTCCAAAACCATCAGTGTTAGGCAAACCGGCTCCTTTCTCAGATTCTCTTAAGAGAAAAAAAAATTTAAAGACAAAGTTGGTTACCAAAACTAATCTGTCACAGGGTTTATCAAAACCAGTCACTACATAGATCTTACCTCAAACAACAAGTCAAGCTGTAAGAAACACAAATGTGATTAAACCAGACATGTATCAAATTGACACTAGGACAACACAAACTAGAGCACCACAGTTGTCCTAGACTTTTAGGAATACTAATCCTCGCGTGTCTACCTCTACAGGAGTAATTTACAAAACTAGTGTTAGCAGGCCACAGCTTTAGAGCACTCAAATGAGAGATACGGTCGTACAAAACTATAGTCACGTGAAGTTTAAGAAGACTGAAGTAGAAGACCACCATATGATTTCTAGTATTTCTAATAAAACAAATTCTGTAACTGCGTGTAATGAGAGTTTAAAATCCAAAACTTTAAATGTTATTGTTGTTTGTGCAACTTGTGAAAAATGTGTGTTTAATTCGAATCACGATGCTTGCGTTTCTAAATTTTTATATGACATGAATGCTAGATCTAAGAAGCCTCAAACAATGCCCATTGGAACTAGAAAACCCATAAGAATAGCGAACAAATCTGTTGCAACACCTCCTAATAAAACAATTGCATCAGAATCCACTATCCAGAAATCTAAGAGTTACTATAGGATACTTTCTGAGAAAACTAGTAAGACATGGAAATGGTGGATAGCACAACAAAGCCCATCAGGATATAAATGGATTCCTATGACATGGAAATGGGTGCCTAAAGTTAGGAAAGAAGATGTGAACACAAGTATTAGTCCAACAATAGATAATGCATCTAGGATAACTAATATCTTGAAAATCACAAATACTTTAGGATCCAATTTGTCAAATGTTCCATCGTCCTCTAATTCTCGTGCAGATTGTGCAACTCATCCTATTCATTGTTGACTCTGGATGCACCAAATATATGACGGGAAACCTCAAGCTTCTGTGCAACTTCATTGAGAAATTTTTAGGTACTATTCATTTTGTAAATGATCAATTTCTCTAATTCTTGGTTACTAGGATTTGGTTTAAGGAAATATCACGATTAACAGGGTTTATTACGTCGAAGGCCTCAATCATAATCTCTTCTCGATTGGTTAATTTTGTGATGCGGATTTGGAGGTTGCTTTTCGGAAATCTACTTGTTTTATTATAGATCTTTAGGGAAACGATTTACTAACTGGTAATCGTGGATCTAATCTCTATACAATTTCTCTATAAGAAACAAATTCATCAACTCTAATCTGTTTCATGGCTAAAGCCTCACCAACTCAAGCATGGTTATGGCATTGAAGACTTTCTCATCTTAACTTTGACTACATCAACTTGCTTTCAAAGAAGGATATCGTGATTGGTTTACCTAAATTGAAATATGTCAAGGATCAACAATATTCTTCTTGTGAACTAGGTAAAGCAAAAAGGAGCTCATTCAAGACAAAGGTTGTTCCAAGTTCAAAAGGATGGCTAAATTTGCTTCATATGGACTTATGTGGTCCTATGCATGTTGAAAGCATCAATGGGAAGAAATAAATTCTAGTAATTATTGATGACTACTCCAGATATACTTGGACTCTATTTCTAAGATCCAAGGATGAAACATCAGAAGTTCTAAAAGATTTTCTCAAGATGATTCAACGCAATCTTCAAGCTCAAGTGATCACTATTTAAACTGACAGAGGCACATAGTTCTTAAACAAGAAACTCCATGCATATTTCAAAGAAAAAGGAATTGAGAATCAAACATCTACTCCTCGAACACCTGAATAGAACAGCGTTGTCAAAAGATAAAACCGTACTCTAGTTGATGATGCTCGAACGATGCTTACAGCGTCTAAACTTCCTTTGTTCTTTTGGGCTGAAGCAATTGCAACCGCATGCTATACTCAAAACAAATCAATCATAATCTCGACACATGAGAAAACATCATATCACATCATCAATGACAAGAAACCTTCAATTAGACACCTTCACATCTTTGGTTTGTTACTTAACCAGAGATGGTGAAAATCTTGACAAGATGAAAGAAAAAGGGCATCCGTGCATTCTGGTGGGATACTCCACTTAGTCTAAGGGATATCAAGTTTACAACAAGAGAACCCGATTGATAGTTGAATCCATACATCTCAAATTTGATGAGTTCAAAGAGATGTCTGAGACGTCTGTTGCTAATAACAGTTCAGGCCTCGTTCTCCAACGACAAAAGGCATCAGACTATGACAACTCTGGCCTCGCGCCCCAACTAAAAAATGTTTCTCCTTTAGCAGATGCGACAGCTCCGTTACAACAAGAGTTGGATCTTCTATTTGATTATCTATATGATGCATTATTCACTGTAGGTACTTCAAGTATCAACAAGTCTTCTTCTCTCACCAACAATTCTAAACAATAAGACACACCACCTACAATGAATATTTAATCTTCAACAGAACAAACAACTCTAACTAAAAATGTTAATGCTGATGAAAACAACAATAATCAAATGGCAGATACACAGTTCCAACATGATGAATTTATCAATCCTTTTTGTACACCAGTACGAGAAGTTGCTGAGTCTTCCTCACGCAATATTGATAATTCAAATATAAATACCTTCTATCAACCACATGATTTCGAATAATGATGGACCAAAGATCACTCGCTAGAACAAGTTCGTGGAAATCCATCCAAGCCAGTGCAAACAAGAAGACAACTTGCAATAGATCCTGAAATGTGTATGTTCACGCTCACTGTGAGTACTGCTGAACCAAAAAACATTAAGGAGGCAATGGCTGAGTCCGCATGGATAGAGGCAACGCAAGAAGAGCTTCATCAGTTTGACAGACTACAAGTCTAGGAACTCGTCGACAAACCCTTTGGCAAGACTGTAATCAAGCTAAAGTGGTTATGGAATAACAAAAGGATGAAGATCAAATTGTAGTTCGCAATAAAGCACGACTTGTAGCTAAAGGATATGCCCAGGAAGAGGGCGTTAATTTTGAGGAATCATTTGCTCCAGTTGCCTTCTTGGAAGCTGTTTGGATTTTTATTGCTTATGT
>BQNB010067778.1:0-34072 GCA_026074375.1 Tanacetum coccineum | reverse complement strand
GAGAGTTCTTCTCTTAAACTTGAATGGATGGATGATTGGATCACATTTAAACAAACTTATAACAAGTTAAGTGATCAAATAAAAAGGTTTGAAAGAAGAGTTTAGATCTGAGAAAAACTATGTGCAACGAGGTAAGAAAATATGTGGAAACGGTCCACTATTTATAGGAAAAAATATTAATTTTTTATTTGGGTGGTCTCCTTAATTATACAAGGGCGTTCCCCTTAATTATGGCCGATCCCCTTAATTAATTAAGGGGGCCGCCCATTTTTCAGACGCTCCCTTTTTTGTCTTTTTGTGGGGAAGGTTTTTCTGGAACTTTCTAGCCGTTTTTGGGTAGAAAATTTGAATTCAAAATGTTTATTTTGAATAAAACATTTCTTATAAATACAAAAAAAATTTGTATATGTTTTTTAAAAATGTTTGTCCCATTTTATAAAAAAAGATAAGGTTTGGAAAAATAAAAAATTTCTTTGATTATTCAACAAATTAAAGTTTGTTTGTTCATACCTTTAGTAATTTACGTCGGGTGCGAACTTAAATTTGTTGTTGAAGAAAACATGAGACGTCGAAAGATGTTGACGTATGAATTGATGATTTGTGATTACGAGTAACTTAAGCACTTTACGTTATGTGTTATAAGTTACATGTTTGTCATCACCAAAACATGAAGAGAATGTATAGATTAAATACCGTAATGTAATATTTCTACCAACAGCAAGATTATGAATGATGTCATGCTTGAGGTAAAAACCATTTTGTGTTTTATTTTTCTTTAGTTATCTTTGTATACTTTACAAAATATGTAAGAAACATAAGTCACTTGTGTTTTTTTTAAATATGCAAAGTGTAAGTATATTTTGTTAACTTGCGTAAATGTAATTGGTAAGTAATCCTTACTTGTTAGATTACTTGTTAAATGTGTAATTAACTTTGTTAGAATACTTAAAATAAAATGTGAAAGTTAACTATTATATTTGTTAAAAATAAAATGTTCAAGTGATGTGTTTAAAGTAAAATGTGTAGTCACTTGTGAGAATAGAGTATTTAGTTACTTGTGAGAGAGTAACCAAATAAAATAGTTTATGACATAATTTTGAGTTTAGTAAATGTATGAAGTTTGATTTAAAATATATAAACTTTATTTTCTACTTATAGTGATTTTATGATTGTTATCAACAAAACATAAAAGGATCATAAAATATAAATAAACGTTTTTACAGCTTATTTGTATTAACAATCTCCCACTTTTTGTTGATGACAAACATAAAATTATTGGAAGTAAAAACTAAAGTTTATATGTTTTAAATTGGAGTTTTTACTTCCTTCTCTCCCTTTTTGTCGAAACAAAAAGAGCGTCGAAGGAAAATAACTATATATGCAATGTGTATAGAGAAAGAAAGATGGAACGATCCGTAATGAGTCGAATCTAAAATAAGCAATATGTAAGAAAAAAAATTGATCCGAAATGAATCGGATGCTATGCTCCCCCTTAATGAGGGTGATTCGTCTTAAACGACTAGTCGAGTAATAGTATATATAAGTATCCCGATAGATGTAAAAATTACTTGAGGACAAGTAATAGTTAATATTCTGAGTGTTGTAATCCCACCGAGAATTGAATTGAAAACCACGTTTATATTTCAAATTTAAATGCTTGACTGACTTTTAATTTTGGTTTTTGATTTTAAACTAAGTATAAAATAAAACTAAACTAAGCTAAGCAAATAAACGAAGAGAAATATATATAAAAAGATATGTTTGCTAAGCGAAATGTTTAGATCCTTAAGTGTGAATTAAATATATAATTAAGTCCTTATCGATGAATCAATATCTTTCAAATAAATTATCTTCTTACAACGTTGGTTTTTATTGAAAACAATTTTAATCAAGATATCGATTACTAAATTCATGCCTAATTATTCTTACGGCTTTTGCCCGCTCGAATAACCAAAACAATAATCTAAGTAATCCGAAAATCACTAATCAATATTTCCACTTTTATAATCACACTTAATTCACTAAACAATTTATCACTTAACAAGCATATATAAAATCTACTCACTAAGCATATTAATCACCAAATAAGCAACAAATAATCTAATAAGCATAAAACTACAAATTAAGCTACTTTTTACTACGGATTGAAAAAGGAAGAAGATTAGAACCCGAATGATGAAACCGATACGAATAAAACCACCCGATTTAATAAGCTAAAGAAAATAATCAAGTTCGATCTAGCTTATTAAACCCTTAAGCTCCGGCCTTAGATGTAGAAGGATGGAATAAAAAATAAGACATGAAAGGTTAGGAAAAAATAAGCTAATAAGATGAAAACCTTTTTTGAAAAATAAGCTATTTTGAAAACTATATTTTGTAAAAACTAGATTAAATCTAATAAGCTACTTTTGAAAACTATACGTAAAATTAAATTGAAAGCAAAACTAAATAGCTGATAAGCTGTCAAAACTTATTTCGAAAAAGGGTATAAGATTAAAAGCTTATAAATAAGCTGAGACTTAGAATAAGCTTGTGGTACCCTTATGTATTCGAATAAGCCCTAGCTTAATAAGCTACAAGAAAATAAGCAAAGATTGAAACTTTATTACTAAATAAGCTATAAAAACTAAAAATCTAACTAATAAGCTCTCTAAACTCAAGGAAACTCAAGACTTAATGACTAAGCCGAGGTAATAAGCACTCACAGTTTCCTTTTTCATGTTCGAATCGAGCTGAAACAAGTGGTGAAATAAGCTTAAAAAATTAGATCTAGAATAATCTTAACCCAAAATAAATCTAATATTGTTAAGTAATGGAAAAATAAGCTTAAAAAATAACCGAATAAGCTACAGAAAGCTTGTTCGATATCTGAGAATAAGCTTTGAAAAATCAGCTGATGAAACAACTTATTTGATAAGAAAAAGAAGAAAAGGATAAGAAATAAGCAAATCAAATAAGAAACTCAAGTTATAGAACCACAACCCTCAATCATCTTTCATTAATAAGCTAGTAGGTTGTTTACAATAAGATGGAAATAAGTTGAGTAACAAAAGCCCTACACTATTACAATAAGCTGATTCTTAAAGTTGCTAAAGAAAATAAGCTAAAAAACTTTACTACCACAACTTAACAAATGAAAAAAAATGAAACAAAGAAAAAGAATCGAAAATTTGAAAAGGAAAAGATGCCAAAATATGGTGGAGCGTGCCTCCTTAAATAGCAAATGATCGGAGCCTTTCTTCTTTGGGATCGGGGCTGCCAGCGAATAATTCAGCCATCCTCCAGTAATAATGCAACACGTGACAGTCTTTAATAATAAAGAGCTAATCATTTAGGCTCGGCATCCCGAACCAACCACCGAGCCTCCCGATCCAATCTCCAAGCCAGTGAGTGCACCCGAACCTGATGCCCACTAAGAATCTGCCACGTGTCCTTGTAGATATAATACCAAAAATTTAGACAAAAGGGGGACTCGAACCGCAGACCTTCTGGATACATCAACAGTACCTTAACCAACTGAGCTAGCATCCTTTCTTGTAATATTAAGCATTTTAGTTCTATTAATGGGCTTCTTGGCTGGGCCGGATTCTAGATAGTGAACTTGGTCGGCCCGTTCAAGGTGAACCGGGTTGAATCTTGGAGCGAGGCTGGATCCGTCAGACTCGTAATTTCATGATCTTTCCAATGGTATGCTCTAGGATTTTTCAGACTTCGTCTTGATCTTGAAAATTGTGAAAACGTGATCGAAAGACACCCGAAATATACCGTTTTTGCTTTGTTTTCAATCCTTTGTACATGTAAGACATAAAAACACAATACAAACATATTTGCAAGATAATTAACCATATTTTAGTGTTTTTAGTCCGATTAATAGTGTTTTCCAGGGTATAAACGATGTGTGTTTTAGCACACATCAAATTTCCCCACACTAAGCCATTGCTGGTCTCACATGCAATGTTTATCAAACACGCTCGGAACGAGATAATTTTGACCCTCCTTAACTTATAACCTCCTCACATCAAACAAGAACAGATAAGGTTTATTAAGAAAGTTTAAAATCATTTGTTTCTAAAGCGCCTCCGTTTTAACCATTTATTTATTAAAAGATAAAAACTAAGATAAAACTTTAATAAAATTATTTAAAAGGCTTAAAGAACGGGCGTTCGTCATCCTTGATTTTTACAATCCCCAAACCACTTAAAATGAAATCACAACTAAATATATGATTAGATGCTAACACTACTCGAAAATGCTAATTGTGTAACCGCATCTACTTTTTCGCTCCCTTAATCCTAATTCCTCTACAGATTTTATTCGGAAAATATAATGTGAAACGAGATCACTTATTTAAATATACTATGGCCTTATTATTATAAAGGTGACCGGTTTAAACCACAATTAGTTTGAAATCCTTTCCTAAAGAGATGATATGCTGAGAATAAGGTCCACATAAGGTTCTAATTTTGCATGATTTAGGGGTTATCCTTTTTATTTCATCCGAAACAACTCAACTACGAGCCTAGAGAAGGAGGCTTTATTTAGATAACCCTAGAGTTAAAATTTAGCTTTAATATTATTATTATTGCAACATTATTAGCCCTCGGTCCTTTAAACAACTGCAACATCGGGAGCGAACCGACCAGAAACAGTAGTTTTATTTCGACCTCGGTAATTTCCTAGACCTTTTTAAAGGCTGCAACATTAGGAGTGAACCAACCAGAAACAACAAACTTTTATCAGTCTCGGATTATTATTATTATTACTTCCACCCTTTAAACGACTACAACATCAGGAGCGAACCAACAGGAAACGATGGGCTTATTTCGGCTTCAGTTTATTACTTTATTATTATTTATTTTTTTACAGCCAAATTTCAAGTCATGTGGTCTTTTAACTACCTAGACAACGGGAGCGAGCCGTCATGAATCGATAGCCTATTTCCCCTCAACACTGACAAAACCTCGATGTGTACCTTACTTTCATCAGAAGGAATCTCTAAGAAGGGATAAAAACTATGAATCGCAAAAACCAAATCAACTTTATTTATTAAAAAATATTATTTTTTATAGTTTTTAAGCTGATGAGAGCAAAAAGCCACAATTAACCTTTATGAGCTCTAAAGAGATCCAACTACTCCACGCTTAGCATCTAACTTATATTCAACTCTATCATTTTTTTTTCTTTTCAAGATTTTAAAGTCTTGCAAACGCTTAGTCTCGAAATCTAAGGGGAAAGCTAGAGTGAAACACTCGGTCAAGTAAAAAATCTCCTTAATTCTAACATAGAGGCCTACTTATTTCTAATTTTTTTTAATAAAATAAAGAAATTTTTTGTTTAAAACGGGGTTGCGTGGAACACAGACAGGCAACAGGTATAATCAATTTTGATAGAAATCCTCCCCACACTTAGAACTGAACATTGGCCTCAATGTTTAAAAATGTCAGGTTTTACCCCCACACTTAGGAATAAAAAGGCAAATGCAAAAAATTCCAAGTGTGAAAGGGAAAACAATATATATATGATCAGGATAGAAGATTTCTCTAGATATAAACATGAAGATGATCGGAGACCGAATGATTCGAGGATTGAAAACAAGCACGGAGGTCTTCATGATCATAGGGAATCCTACAAGCAAAAACAACAACCCACGAAACACAACAAGGAGAGAAGCACTCCCCCATACTTATTATATTACTACTACTAAGAAACATAGAAAGAGATAGAGAACACGAGTTGCCTCCCGAGAAGCGCTTGTTTTTTTGCGAGTCTCTAGCTTGACTCTCCCCGAATTTCTTTGCCCTTAGGGTGAAAACTAATGGAAGATACGATCTTAAAAGAAATTTCACTCAAAATATAACAGTTATTGATCATGAAATTATCAATCAGTAGATGTGGAGATTTTCTCGTGAAAGAGAAAATTCCATTGTTTAGGAGGATCCAGGGATCAAAAACTTTGTCTTTATTTTCGGAAGGAAATGAAAGAAAAGTCTCGATCTCAGAAGGATCAGTTAGGAAAAGAAAATCTCTGACGAATAGAATAGAAGAAAAGTCATCCAGAAGGAGAATGGAAAATCTCTTAGAGTGAACTCTATTGATGGTGAATATTCTAGGATCAAAAACTTTTTCTTTATTTCCAGAAAGAAATAAGACTAAAAGATCGATCTTAGAAAATTTCTTAGAAAAATAGAGTCACAATCGGATAAAAAGAGAGGAAAATCATTAAGCTCATGAATTTTAAGATCCTTAGTTAATGTATCAGATATATTTTTATTCAAAACTCTAGTCAATTCTCCTGGGTCGGGTTCTAGATCAAAGTAAAAATAATCATACTCCGGTGGAGATATGATGTGAGCGAGTTCATCGGCGAACTCCTCATGATGAGAATCACTCCTATCGGCAGGAGGAAGCTGATCAATCAAAATATCAAAATGAAATAATTCATATTCAAGAAGAGAAAGATCGGAATGAGAAGTGGTACTGCCACTACTCTTCTCTTTGATATGATTGACATCAAAACAGAATGATTAGTATTCTTAAAGAGAATGATCAGAATGAGGAGTGGTACTGCCACTACTCTTTTCTTCGATATCAAAGCAAAATGTTTCATAATCAGGTGAAGAATTATTAAAATGAGAAAGAAGGATGTCGGTCTCCTCCACGAGAGAGTCGACCACAAGATCAGATGGAGTGGGACTGCCACTCAAACAATGAATTGATTTCTGAATTTTTAGCACTTCATCAAAATGATCCTCGCATGTGATGTCAATGAAATTAATCATATTAATTGACTCGTTTCCATGCTTATGAGGATGTCTCGCAGTGCTTTCAGCATGAAAGATCAATTTTTCATCTTCGTCTCTCAGAATAAGCTCTTCTCCGTAGACATCGACTAGAGCACGAGCCGTCCTCAAAAAGGGTCTCCCTAAGATAAGGGGAACACGAGGATCGATGTCATAGTTGACGACAACAAAGTCAGCCGGGAAAGTGAACTTACCTACTTGTTCGAAGACATCCTCAGCTATACCGGCTGGATAAGCAATAGATCGGTTAGCTAGCTCCAGGGTCATATGAGTAGGTACAAGTTTAGGAAGCATTAATATTTTCCATACAGAGAGTGGCATGAGGTTAATGCTGGCGCCTAAATCGGCTAGTGCCATGCATTTCTCAAGCTTAGGGAAGTCACAGGGAATGAGAAATTTCCCAGGGTCTCCAAGCTTCTCGAGAAGCTTCTTGAGGAGGACCGCTAAGCAATTTTCAGTCAGAGAAGTATTTACCAATCCTAATAGTTTCTCCTTATCGGAAAGGAGATCTTTTAACATTTTATGGTACTTTGACATTAGAGCTAAAGCTTCAGCAAGACTGATATTGAAGTGAAGTTTCTTGAACATTTGAAAGAACTTATGGACTTGAATATCATACTTGTCTTGAAGCTTCTCCTTATTCAACCTCGAGGGATAAGGAATTAGAGGTTGATGAGGATTCCGCTTAGGAGGCTCAGAATTTGAAGAAACAGGATAAGGAAGCTTAGGAGATCTAGAAGCATAAGATGGCTAAACTACCAGAGGTGGGACTCGTGTGGTACTTTCGGGAAGTACCTGGTCCGTGATCGTCTTCGGGTCTCGTTCCACCTCCTTAGAAGAAGAAGAAAAAGGAGGAAGTGGAACTGAGGGTTCAACTAAAACAATACCACTCCGTGTGGTAATTGCTTTGATTTCCTCTCGAGGGTTAGGTATGGTGTTGCTAGGCAACGCACCCTGAGGTCTCTCCATTTGGAAATTTTGGGTTTGCAATTGTTGCATTTGTTGGTTATTGTGATTTTGCATTTGTTGCATCTTAGCTTCAGTCGATCTCATATGTTGTAGCAGCATTTCTTCCAATGATGACACATTCGGCTGAGCTTGATTATAACTTTGACCATGATTTTGATTATATCCCTGATTTTGATTGTAATTATTTCCTTGGTTGTAATTCTGACCCCTGTTTTGATTATACCCTTGGTTTTGAGAACCTTGATTATATCGATTTTGGTTCTGATTTTGGTTCCTGTTTTGTTTATTTTGATAATTTCCTTGATTATTTCCTTGATTGTTTCCCTGATTTTGATTATTTCCTTGATTAAATCTGGGTGGTCCAAGATAATTATTGGAACGATAGCTTAAAAGATTACGGTTACCTTGGGGTTGGTAAGAGTTACCACCCGCATTATAGGTACCCGTAGTAGCATATACGTCATCTTGAGTGTAGCCACTGGTGGCTTGACACTCATAATAAGCATGTGGACCACCACAAGTCTCACAACCATTTTGTATCGAATTAATTGGTCGGTTCATAAAAGAGACGAGAGCTTCAACCTGCTTAGTAAGAGCGGTAATAGCAGCATCTTGATTCGAGCTCCCACTAGCACTTGAAACTTGAGGTTTGTTTCGGGAAGTTTAAACTTTAGATTTGTTCTCAATAATAGTGTAAGCTTCTTGGGTATTCTTAGTCAAGAAATTACCACCAGCTACAGAATTAAGAGAATCCTGATCAGATTGATTTAAACTATTGTAGAAAGTATCAATCTGATGGAGAGGAGAAAAGCCATGATAGGGACATTTGTTAAGAATATCTTTAAATCGGTCCTAGGGTTCAAAAAACGTCTCACCGAATCTTTGTTGGAATCTAGTTATTTCATTTTGAAGATTGGTGGTCTTAGAAGGAGGAAAGAAGCAGTTCACAAACTTGGACACAAGATCGTTTCAAGTTGTGATAGAATTAGGAGGTTCTTTTTCAAGCCAAGTTCGGGCTGCTCCCTCAAGAGAAAACAGAAATAACAATAGTTTAACAACGTTGCGTGGGACGTTATTAAGTTTAACTGTTTGTGTTATTTTCGTTAATCTTCGAATATGAGAATGAGGATCATCATTTTTAAAACCATGAAAAGCGATGGCGGTTACTAGATTAAGTAAACCGATCTTCAATTAGAATTGATTAGCAAGAATAGAGGGTACAACGATTGCATCCCCCACACCATCGGTAGGTGCCTGAAGTAACTCCTCCATCGAAGGGAGATCTGGATTCAGGTTTTGAAAATTAGGACCCACTGGAGGCGGTCCTTGAACATTATTCAGATCATTAGCCATATTTATTTCTTTAAAGTCGAGTAAAAGAGACGGATCACCAAGATTTTGTCGTCGATTTCGGATAATGCTTTCGGGATTAGTTGACGGAGGAACGAGATTAGAAAAAGCTGAACGAGTGCTCATGCACTAAAATAGAAATAAAATAAAAGACAAATATTTTTGGATTTTTTATAAATAAATCTGTGAAATATAAGTAGACCGCAACCTCTTGACAAAATCCTCATCTTCTATGAGACACATACTAAGTGATAGAAAATGTGAGCATTGAGCACCTATAAGAAAAATCACACACCTTTGCTAGATTTTGACAAGTCTTCGTCAACACCATTTAAGCACGAACAAGTTACCTCCTGCTAAAAGGTATGATAAGAACACGCATCTGTGAAACTCAACTACAACATCAATTAAGTAATATTCAATTGTCTTCGTAATCACATCTTCAAATAATTCTCCAAAAATACGAGCCATAAATCAATAAGAATAAACTATTTAAAAAATAGTTCTGTCCGAGATACAAATCCATCCGAAAACCAAACAATGTGTATTACCCGATATCGTACAAAGCTAGCGGTACTAAATGCTTTATCCGACAACATTAGCAGTACAAACACTTTTCTCGGGCAAAGCAAGCAGTACAAATCCCTTGCTCGAACAGTATTAACTTCTTTTGCCTTAATCAGTAGTAATTATCACGAATAAAAGTAGCAAAAGAAATCTTTGAACAATATTGAGCTTAAATAATTCCTTATAAGCCCAAACTTTGAGCACAATATGTATATGAACAGCAGCCAAACAGTACTGTCCATGCGTTGGCAGTACTAAATTTTCATGTATGCGTTATCAGTACAAACATGCATGTGCTCAAATAGTATTAATATACATAAAACCCAAATCGAATCATGTTCCTTGAACTTCATACCGCCATATCTTCCTTGTGAGCTCATCAAAACAGTCAATAGCAGTAGTAGGACATGTAGATTCGACACTAGAAAACATACTACTAGGGTTCATCATCACCCATGTGGGTAACTCACCAGAACTACTGATATTATAAATGATGAACCATATTAGGGTTTTATCGCCACAACAAATCAAAGTCTTTGTTATTTTATGCTTCTACTCGTAACTTCTCAATCTTTTCTTTTAACCACAAAGAGAACAAATTATTGAGAGTACAAAATCCAACGAGATCAATAACAAGAAAATCATATAGCCAAAAACCCTTGGATTAGGATTTCCTTGATCTCGGTTTAATAATACAAATCTTGCATCAAAATAACAAATCGAAACCTAAAAAAAAATAACGCTTACTAATTGTATTGCATACCAAGAATAGGTAGAGACGACAATCATAAATGTCGTTATTCCATCTTGACTTCAAAACCCTTGAAAATTTTAACCACAACGATTTCTTGAAAATTAGGGTTTTTAGGGTTTCTTCAAAACCTTGTAGATCCTAGGTCAAGAGCCACGAGGCTCTAATACCAATCGATAAGATCGTTTATAGCTCAAGATTGATTAGATCTTATATATCTAGGATGAACAATAACAATAATTGATAACACGCAGTGGAATAATAAAGAACACAATCAAAGTTATCACAAGGTTTTCTTTATTGAATTTTTCCCTATTACCCCAACTATAACTTGGGGCTACACCAACTAACTATGGTGTACTAATCGACTCTCATTAGTCGACTTGCTATCTAACTATCTAGACTCTCATTGGGAGAGCTCTAGTTTTCTATGGATGGATGTCTAAACCATATGCCTGATAATCTCTTTATATAGAGAGATATCAAGGCTTACAATAGAAGATAAGAACAAACAATATATTTAAAACATTTAAGAATATCTTCTAATATCTTCTGTATCTTTATCTTTATAAGGAGATCTTCTGAAATCTTCATCTTTATCTTCATGTGCTCCACCAGCTTGAAGATTTCTTTAATTACAATTTTAGTCCTTTTGTTTCATTCTTATATTTATTTTGTCTCATCAAATCTAGAATCCCAACAAGAATTGAATTGAAAACCACGTTTATGTTTCAAATTTTACTGCTTGACTGTCTTTTAATTTTGGTTTTTGATATTAAACTAAGTATAAAATAAAACTAAACTAAGCTAAGCAAATAAACGAAGAGAAATATATATAAAACGATATGCTTGCTAAGCGAAAGGTTTAGATCCTTAAGTGTGAATTAAATATATAATTAAGTCCTTATCGATGAATCAATATCTTTCAAACAAATTATCTTCTCACAACATTGGTTTTTATTGAAAACAATTTTAATTAAGATATCGATTACTAAATTAGTGCCTAATCATTCTTATGGCTTTTGCCCGCTCGAATAACCAAAACACTAATCTAAGTAATCCAAAAATCACTACTCAATATTTCCACTTTTATAATCACATTTAATTCACTAAACAATTTATCACTTAACAAGCATATATAAAATCTACTCACTAAGCACATTAATCACATAATAAGCAACAAATAATCTAATAAGCATAAAACTACAAATTAAGCTACTTTTTACTACGGATTGTAAAAGGAAGAAGATTAGAACCCGAATGATGAAACCAATACGAATAAAACCACCCGATTTAATAAGCTAAAGCAAATAATCAAATTCGATCTAGCTTATTAAACCCTTAAGCTACGGCCTTAGATGTAGAAGGATGGAATAAGAAATAAGACATGAAAGGTTAGGACAAAATAAGCTAATAAGATGAAAACCCTTTTAGAAAAATAAGTTATTTTGAAAACTATATTTTGTAAAAACAAGATTAAATTTAATAAGCTACTTTTGAAAACTATATGTAAAATTAAATTGAAAGCAAAACTAAATAGCTAATAAGCTATCAAAACTTATTTCAAAAAAGGGTATAAGATTAAAAGTTTATAAATAAGCTAAGACTTAAAATAAGCTCATGGTACCCTTATGTATTCGAATAAGCCCTAGCTTAATAAGCTACAAGAAAATAAGCAAAGATTGAAACTTTAATACTAAATAAGCTATAAAAACTAAAAATCTAACTAATAAGCTCTCGAAACTTAAAGAAACTCAAGACTTAATGACTAAGCCGAGGTAATAAGCACTCACGGTTTCCTTTTTCATGTTCGAATCGAGCTGAAATAAGTTGTGAAATAAGCTAAAAAAGTTAGATCTAGAATAAGCTTAACCTAAACTAAATCTAATATTGTTAAGTAATAGAAATATAAGCTTAAAACTTAACTGAATAAGCTACAAAAAGCTT
This sequence comes from Tanacetum coccineum, assembly GCA_026074375.1. NCBI lineage: Eukaryota > Viridiplantae > Streptophyta > Magnoliopsida > Asterales > Asteraceae > Tanacetum > Tanacetum coccineum. The sequence continues at coordinate 21,688 of BQNB010067778.1, read as the reverse complement.
GTTCGATATCTGAGAATAAGCTCAGAAAAATCAGCAGATGAAACAGCTTATTTGATAAGAAAAGGAAGAAAAGGAGAAGAAATAAGCAAATCAAATAAGAAACTCAAGTTACAGAACCACAAACCTTAATTATCTTTCATTAATAAGCTAGTAGGTTGTTTACAATAAGCTGGAAATAAGTTAAGTAACTTTAACACCCCCAAAATGCGATACTCAGTGGAATACAACAATGGGGGTGCTACTTCATAATACATGCACACGAGTCCCAGTAAACGTTCAAAGATACGTTTATAAAACACAATTTTATTTATTAAAAAGATCAGAGTTACATAGGTCCCAAAAGACAATAGATAATTCTACTTTTACAAGTCTTAATACGACTACCATTTCTAAAACATTGTTTTTATTAAATGACACTATTCACCGAGACACCGTCTTTGATATCCGCGTTCCGTCCCATCCAAGCCATCAACAATACCTAACCTGAGATACATGCTTAAAAAGGGTCAACAAAACGTTGAGTGAATTCATAGAGTTTGCAAATAACAGTTAGAACGCATATTTGGTTCAGCAAAACGTATAACGTTGCTCGTAAGACAAGTTATAAAAATATTGATTTCCAACTAAATGAGCCCATGTACCGATACTTATAACATTCATTCCCATAGGACGAAATTATGTCCGAGAAGTATGCCACTTCTCCTAATACTAACTACAAAATGTCCGTTTGACAGGGTGGTCACAACTGATTCAAACCCCGGACAGGGTTGTCAAACCCAATAGATCTATCTAATGCATTAGCGTTCACCCACAACAAGGCAATTAACGGCTACACAGTAAAAGGCATATACTCATTAGTGAATGAAATCATATTTAAAATTGAAACACATTGCATTCTCATTTTCAAAACAGCAAGTATCCCCCTCGCGGGTTTAAAACATTTAAAAACTTAAAAGCGAGGCTATGAACTCACCTTGATCAAAGCTGAAGATCAATTAATCGAAACGATCCACAGAAAGTCAACGAACACGGTCACGTCCTATAAATTACGTCGCTCGATTACTATACCGAAAAGTATAATCAACGATGCGTACATCGTATCAACAAAATTATATATATAGTATATATATTCATTCATACATGTGATGAGAAATCCACTTGCGCCCTAGATCCTAAAACCCCACAATATTAGGTTACGATCACTCCTTTTATTTATATTACATATTATTTAATCGAAAACTTTCTATTTTAGGAAACTTTCTATCTTTAGAAAGTTACCATTTTCGGAAAGTTACTATTTTTAGTAAGTCTCGTTATTCATTTATATTTATAATAGTATTTATTTATCTCTTCGAACCCTCGGCATTCAATGTGGTTATTAATTACTCGTATCGATATTATTTTTCGATTATTACAAAAGTTTCTATTTTTAGAATCTATCTCGCTCGTACCCATCGTTAAGTTTAAAATATCTTATGCTCGGTTATAATAGCGTTTACTTACTTTTATTATACCTGAAAAGTTTAATATTAACCCGTTGACTTTCAAAAGTCAACGCTAGACTTTGTTTGACTTTGACTTTTCATACACATTTATGTTATCAAATCTGACCTGCTCCAAACGACCCGTCATATCACATTTTCAAGATTCGGACAAGGAAAAGATTTTATGTAAAACGACATCCCGGACAACTTTTTAGTTTCAGCCGAGACCCAAAACTTGACGGAAAATAACGAAAATGCCCCTGTAAGTTTCTGCAGGAACTTTGACTATTTTAATAAAATCACAGACTTTGACCTTAGGTTTTGACCCGTTATTACTCGATTTTAAAACTGACAAGCCTCACGGCAAAGTAAAACATCAATCTGAGCAACTTTCGTGCTTAGTCGGAAGGCCGAAACGGACTCGAAAGTGCTCAAAACGAGCATTTAAATTCATGACAGGAACCATTATTTTCTCAATATGCTGAATTTTTACGCCAAAAGTATATATCTCGTTTTAGCTCTAGTTTCTTCGTTATTAGGAGTTAGAAGTCCCGTTTTATATCAAAACGATCGTCTAAGAATGCTTTATCATATTTTAAAGTCCCAAATCAGATTTCATAAAATCTCGATTCTCGTTTACCGTGCTATACTTTCTGCACAAAATGTACCTTTTGCAAATCACGCCAAAACTCATTTTTGACCAAAAAGCTCATCTAAAATACATCTAATATGACATATAATTTATACTTAACCCACTCAATCATTTTATAACATTAATTAACTAACCGGCGCAAGATCTAGACGATTTCATCACATGCACGCATCGAAACTAATTCAAATCGTAAAACAATCAAAGCAAGTATAATGGAATACTTACAAACGCTCAATAGAGCTAGTCGAAAAATAGATCGAATAATTTATCGGACTCTTCCTTGTTCCTTGTTGATGCCGCGGCCAAACCAAGACCAAAAACCCAAAACCAAATCGATCCAAGACTTCAAGCGAATCTAATCCAACTCAAGGCTTTACCCAATGCTTGTTTTACGACCAATAACCAAAACTAAGACACCCCTTTGTGTCTTAGCCGTGGTTTGAACCCAAAGAACAAAACCAAACCAAAACTCAAACCAACCCAATATGATAACAATCAAATAAACCACACCCTTGTGGTTTCTTTCTTGGTTTGAACCCCCAACCAAAACCAAAAACCTCTTTTTGTTTCAATAAAACTCAACCTCTTATAAACCTCATTGCATGTATATTTTTATTATATGGATGATCAAGTTATAACCTCCTAAGTATTATTTGGTTGCTAGAAAATCAAAAACACCAAAGGGTGTTTGCTTGGGTGCTCTGCCGAACCACAAAAAGAAAGGGGGAAAGGAAAACAACTTCCACTTGGTTAATGGTTAATCCTAAACCATTTTTGAGAGATGTTTAAGTGTGTTTTCAAGATCAAAATGGAAAAATGGTGAGTGTGTGTGGGTGTTTGTATCCGGCCGAACCACAAGACAGAGAGAAAGAAGAATAAAAATTTCAACTTTGAGTTTACTTGTTCTAGTTATAAGGCAATGGGGAGACTCGAATAATCATTATTGCATGCCTTGGAAAATAAAAAAAATGGTTTGTGTGTTCTTGTGGCTATAACCGGCTAAGGGAGTGGGGGGGGGGGGAGGAAATCATCATGCCATTTTTTTTTAAAACTTGTATAAACTTTTAATCAAAAGTGGTACTTAACTCTCAAAATGTAAACACATCAATTTAATTAAAACGCGAGTTTGGCCAAGGACAAGGAACGAAGACGACAAGGTTCATAAAACAATAATTTATGATCATAAAATAATAACCGAGAAGCGTCGTAAATTTTTATGATGCTCCGAGAGATTAACGAATCGCGTGGTCAAACGATGCCTCGCGAAACGTCTAAAAATAAAAATTTCAAATTACCGTCTGTAATAAAATACAAAAATAATTATTTACGACAAATAAATATTAAATGTCGACGTTCGCTCACACGAATTTATAAAATAATTATTATGACGTCGAATTCGCGATCGTCATACGCGTGGTGAAACCTGGGTTGTTACATTCTACCCACCTTAAAGGAGCGTCGTCCCGGTGCTCGTCCTTTCTTACTCGTCTTATCGTTCGTTCGTGGCATGATGGCTTCTCGTCATCACGCGGGCTCGTGCGTTCTCACTTAAACAAAAGATGCGATTTCTACTCGCTTTGACTATTCTGGATGGAAAGTCAGTCAAAACAAAGGGTAATTTTACCGATAAAATAAAAATACAATTGTGGAGGCTCTTATCATAAGAGGCAAAAACAAGTCGCAAAAATATATTCGACAAAACCAGATCGCGTTGTTCTAACTTTTATAGTCGCGCTCTTCATAAGGGACAATATACACGCGGAATATATCCGATTAAAATAATTATTACGTCGTTCTCACGAATTTTTTTCTAAAATGGGTGATCGATCCAAACTTAGTTTGGGATCACAAAAGAAACAAAACCAAGCGCACCTTGCTTATCAAAACCAAGACCAAAACTTATGTTGTTAATTAAATTAAAACATACGTCGCTAATTAAAACCAAAATAGGCGTTAATAATCAAAACCGATATGTATTTATATCATTATTTAAATCAAAATACTCATCATTATCTTAAACCAAAATACACATGTCGTCTTCCCGGTCTCATTTAATAATGTCCTACCGGTTGCGAAAAATATTCCAAAGTACACGGAGTACACATGACCCCATCGAACGCACTATAGCGCTATCATACAAAATCACATATTCAATTAAGCACATATTCGCCTATTCATCATTTTTAGAATGACTTTTTATTTCTACCTAGTTTATCATCACGCTTAGAAACAATCATGCTTGCTTTCTATAAGTTTTAGCAAAATAATCGCGCTTACTTATTGGAAAGCCTCAACAATGGTTATGCTTATCACGCGGGTTCACACCCAACCGTTTAGATTGCTCATTATACAGAGCTCGCCAGATGGCCAAGATTTTAAAAAATGATCTCGACTAAATCACTGTTAGATTTTTGGCCAACCATAGTCAAACTTGCGAGTTGACAACCCACAATTGACAATGGACTATCAGGCTTGCGTACCTCTCGAATCATTCTTCCTCTACATTTGGGTAAGTATATCCATTCACTCACGTCCTAAGCCATCTTACGACAACTCAAAAGCGACACAAGCGCTGACTATCATTCAAGAGCACATAGCACATAAATCACATAATTCGGCGGCGATAATTCCGCTACAACACATAATGTCAAATGACAAATCAAAATCAATTAAGAAAACAATGAGCGTCATGGACTTATTGCTCGTTCAATGAAAATAAAAATTCCAACTTTTATGCACCACAACCAACATAGTCGACTCAGTCGTATCGTGTCATCTTAATCCTAAATGACTTAACTTATCAAGTTGAGATAATTACACATATCCCTAATTCAATACTGTTCGGCTTAAGGCGCTAGCTACTTCAATCGTTCCTCCAAGATGGAAATGGACGTTACCATTCGACTAGATTCTCCAATCTTTTCGCTCTTTCATACGCACACGAAGTCGTTACGTCAAGGGGTAAAGATCACTAACCTTAAATCAGGTGTCGCTTAGTGCCTTATTATAATCCTCGACGACATCGGGTATACTTACAACTGTACTACCACTACATTCCATTTCGGGGAAAGAAGTCTTCTTCACGGCCATCAGTTGATACATAAAAGGCAACACTCATCGAATGTAGGAGAAGTCTTCTCCATTTCTCACTTTCAACCTCGGGACTTACCAGCTCAGCTTCCACCCACCTTAGGAATCTTTGCTTCTCCAAGAAGATCCCTTCTCGGTGTCGGTATCAGGTTCACACCCTTGGTAGCTCAATTGTACCATTGCTTACTAGCACACCGACTATACTTGGTCTTGACACGTCTTCATAACAACCACCAATCTTCATCACTACTAGCAAAATTTTCACTCCTTTCTAGACACATTTGTTTCGAACAATGCTGTAGGCATTTTCTTTTCGGGACGACGCGGTCATGATGACTGGACTCTCTCCATGCAGTCAGTGGGAGTAGGGTTACTTGCATAAAATCCGTAGCAGGGCAAAAATATTTTCTTCTTCCGAAAGCTTGACCCAAACATTCATCTCAATTATCAAGCATTTTAACGGTGACGATTTTCCCGACATAGCGTGGTTCTTCCTAAATTATGCATAGTTGATCAAGTTATGCATAATTGAGGACCAAATGACATCATGTCCGTCCTCGTCAAAACGTTCCTTTTTCATACGCTACACGCGTAAGTTATTTCCTCGGTAAAAAGATGAATTTAAAAATAAAAATTAAAACATGATTGTTCCACAAAGAAAGAAAAGAAGATAGCACCATCTCCCATTCTCATTTATTTAAGAGGAAATTTATTTACACATATATTGTTTTATTTTAATATACATATGTTTTTTTTGTAAAGAAAATTTTATTTGACACCATAGGGTCAGTTTATGAAATTTGAAAACACATTTTCCCATTGTTCACACAACTAGTTTGTACCACAAAATTGGTATGATTCGCGCAACGACATTCGTTCAACACTCAATTTCGTTATTACAATTCACAGTTTTAAAATTATCAATTCACAAGACATCATTGAATACAGTTTGGTCAACGGTCACATCAAGTTTCAAAAATAATACCCATCCATGGATAAGGCAAGCAAGTACCATACGCGTGCGAAAGATCCACTAATAGGACTCATTTCACTCTCGTGGTTAAGTCAATCTAGTAACAAGGCTACTTAGAACATCAACATCCACAATCATACACACTCATAATCAAGGATAATCATAATCTCATAACCATAATAATAACAATGCTGGGGGTAGTACACATACAACCAAAATCCCTAAAAAGTTACAATTCTTCGGTTGCAAGACCGATACATCTAAACATGATGAGTCTAAGTTTCTAATACAACAATCCTAACATATTCGAATGGCTGCGGTGTTTACAAAAACCAATATACACCCGGCAGCATGACCTCACTAACTGACACTAGCAGTTTAGTGGCTATATAAGTGGTCATCATCTAATCCAAAAATCAAAATAAAATACTAATACGACTACTAGGGTCCTGATGGTCTTCTCTCCAATGCTGCAATCCGTCTCTCCAATCCCAAAATGCACCGCATCAATGTGCTCTCCCTGCTACCCATCTTAGTAACTGTAGTCTGCAGCTACTGGATCTGCGTGTCTCTCTGCTGCACATCTATTTGCAAGGCCTGCACCTGCTGAGTCAACTCAACAATCGTCTTGTCTCTTTGGGCCGCAGTCTGCTGACCCTGCTCGACCTGAGCACCAACTTGCTCCACTATATCCACAACATGAATCATCTGGGACGCCATCACCTACATTTGTCCCTCAACCATAGAAACCCTGGGGCCCATCTCCATAATGGAAACACCGTGCGCTACCTCCGCGTCACTCACTTAGATCACCTTCTTCACCAGCTGCACATGTCCATACTCCAGGTTACCCAGACGGATACTTAAATCCTCGGTCACGAATGGAGGTACAGGGAGTCCTAGGGCTGGGTAAGGGAAAGACGGTCCCTCAGCAACCGCAGTAGATGGACCTCCAACCTCATAAACACTGGGTGGGGGCACCACTAGCATAGGAGTGGTGTGGTAGGAGCCATCAACCAATCCTCATTTACTTCCCAGACCTCCTCCTCACCAAACCCATCGGAGGCATCATCCTCAAAGTCATCATCACCGAACAACACGGCCAGGTCCTCCTCCATATCTGTCACTGGAACATCCATCTGCCCCTCCTCCATATCAACTGCAGGAGCGATCACTTGCTCATCTTCTGCCTCAGCTACTGGCTCAGCAACCTCCTTAATAGCAGGTACGACCATTTGCTCGTCCACCATAGCTTCAAGCTCTCCCAGTAAGTAGTTATCCGCCTAAAGCCACCCATTGTTGTTGTTCGGGTTACCAGCATACCCTGGTAACGGTGCGGGTGCGAAGAAATCGTAGGCTGGGTGCGGCTCCAGCTCGTCTACGGGGAAATCGAATACGCGATCCGGCGACAAAGGTTCGTCCATGATACTACAAAAGAAAAGAAATACTTATATTAGTAACCATCATACATATTTTTAATCAAGTATAAAAATTATACTCATCACATATCAGGATGGTTTTATGATGTTGCAGTAAATGCATAAAGAAAAGTTTTTAAGTTTTTCGCAAAGATGCGAGAATACAAGTTACGTATATATAACCATAATCAGTAGTATGGGTTGTTGTATATATTTTATATATATATATATATATATATATATATATATATATATTTATATCTATATATAGCTATTATATCTATATATATATACTTCATATTGATTACTCTATCAAAGTGTTTCCCACTTGTTACACACATAATATGCAATCAAATATACCACATAAGGCTTCTAAGGATCGGGAGCGATGCGCGCGCGGATATCGGACAACGGAGAAAGACTAGTGAAAATTTTCCGAAAACAGTTGTAGTCTAAGTTTTGTAAGATGACTTAGTTCACTACAACTCGTGCTCTAATACCACTCTGTAACACCCCTAAAATGCGATACGCAGCGGAATACAACGATTGGGGTGCTACTTCATAATACATGCACACGAGTCCCAGTAAACGTTCAAAGATACGTTTATAAAACACAATTTCATTTATTAGAAAGATCAGAGTTACATAGGTCCCAAAAGACAATAGATAATTCCACTTTTACAAGTCTTAATACGACTACCATTTCCAAAACATTGTTTTTATTAAACGACACTATTCACCGAGACACCATCCTTGATATCCGCGTTCCATCCCATCCAAGCCATCAACAATACCTAACCTGAGATACATGCTTAAAAAGGGTCAACAAAATGTTGAGTGAATTCATGGAGTTTGCAAATAACAGTTAGAGCGCATATTTGGTTCAGCAAAACGTATAACGTTGCTCGTAAGACAAGTTATAAAAATATTTATTTCCAACTAAATGAGCCCATGTACCGATACATATAACATTCATTCCCGTAGGACGAAATTATGTTTGAGAAGTATGCCACTTCTCCTAATACTAACTACAAAATGTCCGTTTGACAGGGTGGTCACAACTGATTCAAACCCCGGACAGGGTTGTCAAACCCAATAGATCTATCTAATGCATTAGCATTCACCCACAACAAGGCAATTAACGGCTACACAGTAAAAGGCATATACTCATTAGTGAATGGAATCTTATTTAAAATCGAAACACATTGCGTTCTCATTTTCAAAACAGCAAGTATCCCCCTCGCGGGTTTAAAACATTTAAAAACTTAAAAGCGAGGCTATGAACTCACCTTGATCAAAGCTGAAGATCAATTAATCAAAACGATCCACAAAAAGTCAACGAACACGGCCACGTCCTATAAATTACGTCGCTCGATTATTATACCGAAAAGTATAATCAACGATGCGTACATCGTATCAAAAAAATTATATATATAGTATATATATTCATTCATACATGTGATGAGAAATCCACTTGCGCCCTAGATCCTAAAACCCCACAATATTAGGTTACGATCACTCCTTTTATTTATATTACATATTATTTAATCGAAAACTTTCTATTTTAGGAAACTTTCTATCTTTAGAAAGTTACCATTTTCGGAAAGTTACTATTTTTAGTAAGTCTCGTTATTCATTTATATTTATAATAGTATTTATTTATCTCTTCGAACCCTCGGCATTCAATGTGGTTATTAATTACTCGTATCGATATTATTTTTCGATTATTACAAAAGTTTCTATTTTTAGAATCTTCCTTGTTCATCATCAATCGTTAAATCTAAGTTATTATACTAATAATAATAGTAGCGTTTAATTACTTTTATAACATCCGAAAAGTTTAATATTAACCCGTTGACTTTCAAAAGTCAACGCTAGACTTTGTTTGACTTTGACTTTTCATACACATTTATGTTATCAAATCTGACCTGCTCCAAACGACCCGTCATATCACATTTTCAAGATTCGGACAAGGAAAAGATTTTATGTAAAACGCCATTCCGGGCAACTTTTTAGTTTTAGCCGAGACCCAAAACTCGACGGAAAATGACCAAAATGCCCCTGCAAGTTTCTACAGGAACTTTGACTATTTTAATAATAACACAGACTTTGACCTTAGGTTTTGACCCGTTATTACTCGATTTTAAAACTGACAAACCTTGCGGCAAAGTAAAACATCATTCGGAGTAACTTTCATGCTTCGCTGGAAGGCCGAAACGGACTCGAAAGTGCTCAAAACGAGCATTTAAATTCTTGACAGCAACCATTATTTTCTCAATATGCTGAACTTTTATGCCAAAAGTATATATCTCGTTCTAGCTCTAGTTTCTTCGTTATTAGGAGTTAGAAGTCCCGTTTTATATCAAAACGATCGTCTAAGAATGCTTTATTATATTTTAAAGTCCAAAAATCAGATTTCAAAAAATCTCGATTCTCGTTTACCATGCTAAACTTTCTACACAAAATGTACCTTTTGCAAATCACGCCAAAACTCATTTTTGACCAAAAAGCTTATCTAAAATACATCTAATATGACATATAATTCATACTTAACCCACTCAATCATTTTATAACATTAATTAACTAATCGGCGTAAGATCTAGACGATTTCATCACATGCACGCATCGAAACTAATTCAAATTGTAAAACAATCAAAGCAAGTATAATGGAATACTTACAAACGCTCAATAGAGCATGTAGAAAAATAGATCGAATAATTTATCACACTCTTCCTTGTTCCTTGATGATGCCACGACCAAACCAAGACCAAAACCCAAAACTAAATCGGTCCAAGACTTCAAGCGAATTTAATCCAACTCAAGGCTTTACCCAATGCTTGTTTTACTACCAATAACCAAAACTAAGACACCCCTTTGTGTCTTAGCCATGGTTCGAACCTAAAGAACAAAACTAAACCAAAACTCGAACAAACCCAGTATGATAACTATCAAATAAATCATACCCTTGTGGTTTCTGCTTGGTTCGAACCCCCAACCAAAACCAAAAACCTCTTTTTGTTTCAATATAACTCAAGCTCTCATAAACCTCATTGCGTGTCTATTTTTATTACATGGATTATCAAGTTATAACCTCCTAAGTATTATTTGGTTGCTAGAAAATCAAAAACACCAAAGGGTGTTTGCTTAGGTGCTCGGCCAAACCATAAAAAAAGGGGGAAAGGAAAACAACTTCCACTTGGTTAATGGTTAATCCTATACCATTTTTGAGAGATGTTTGAGTGAGTTTTCATGATCAAAATGGAAAAATGGTGAGTGTGTGTGGGTGTTTGTATTCGGCCGAACTACAAGACAAGAGAGAAAGAAGAACAAAAATTTCAACTTTGAGTTTACTTGTTCTAGTTATAAGGTAATGGGGAGACTCAAATAATCATTATTGCATGCCTTGGAAAATAAAAAAATGGTTTGTATGTTCTTATGGCTATAACCTGCTGGGGGGTGGGGGGCTAGGAAAGCATCATGCCATATTTTTTTTATAAAACTCGTGTAAACTTTTAATCAAAAGTGGTACTTAACTCTCAAAATGTAAACACATCAATTTAATTAAAACGCGAGTTTGGCCAAGGACAAGGAACAAAGACGACAAGGTTCATAAAACAATAATTTACGATCATAAAATAATAACCGAGAGGCGTTATAAATTTTTACGATGCTCCAAACGATTAACGAATCGCGAGGTCAAACGGTGACTCGCGAAACGTCCAAAAATAAAAATTTCAAATTTCCGTCCGTAATAAAATACAAAAATAATTGTTTACGACAAATAAAATTTAAATGTCGACGTTCGCTCACACGAATTTATAAAATAATAATTATGACGTCGAATTCGCGATCGTCATACGCGTCGTGAAAATTGGGTTGTTACAGTAACAAAAGCCCTACACTATTATGATAAGCTGATTCTTAAAGTTGCTAAAGAAAATAAGCTAAAAGAACTTTACTACCACAACTTAACAAACGAAAAAAAAGAAACAAAGAAAACGAATCGAAATTTTGAAAAGGAAAAGATGCCAAAATATGGTGGAGCGTGCCTCTTTAAATAGCAAATTATTAGAGCCTTTCTTCCTTGGGATCGGGACTGCCAGCGAATAATTCAGCCATCCTCCAGTAATAATGCGACACTTGGCAGTCTTTAATAATAAAGAGCCAATCATTTAGGCTCGGCATCCCAAACCAACCACCGAGCCTCCCGAGTCAATCTCCAAGCCAGTGAGTGCGCCCGAACCTGATGCCCACTAAGAATCTGTGTGGTATATCCTATATCATAACACGGGGTCAATTCTTGGATTTGGCTAGTTTTAGAGAGAGAAACACTTGAGAGAGAATATCTTAGTGAGAGAAAGTGTTTTCTATGAAATGAAATAATGACTAGCTTACCTCTTCCAAAGTTGGAAAAGGCTATATATAGTACTTACAATATACCGGGTATTCGTACCCGACTTAAAACCGAAAAACGTACTATTAATTATTAAACTACGAGCTATAATAAACAGTAAAATACACGTGGTGACCGAGTCTTTTTCTAATATCTAACAATCTCCCCCTAAGGGAGGTCACCCCTGATAATACCAAACTTAAACACTTCAGTCTTTAGCTCATAGACATTTGATCTCTTGTACATTTGGGATAGAGATCTTTTGATTCATCTTACGCTTGTCTTTGACTGTGATCTTGAGCTTTCTTGAGAATCACGCCCAAAACATAAAATCTTACAATCATTCTGTAATGAATCGCCATCTGTGCACTTGTGAATGAATACATGACATCAGAGTTTGCGAAGCTTTGACACTTTATTAGGTCCCTTTCATAACATCATAACAAGTGTAGGTCCGTTGTCTAGGCATTCGGTATTTACTTTACATCTCAGGAACTGGGAATTTCCATCTCCATCTCCTTCATTTAAAATATCTGTAATGAAACAGTTAGTAATAAAGAGAAATTGATTTGAAAAGACAGTCTAAGTGTTACTTATGAACCATAATTTTGTAACACTTTCGAAGTATTTTGATTGTTTGTCAAAATGATAAACATACGTCCAATTCTTATACTGGAACAAGTTTTGATAAACACAAGAGATAATCGCACATTGTTTCTTTCCAGTTTACACAAGTTTGTTCTTCTGTAAATCGCACAAGTCAACCTACCTAAGCTTGTTTGATGTTGGCTCTAGCAGATTTCCATCTCATTGTGAAAAACTATCGTTTCACTCGGATGTTCTGGCAACATCAACCAGGATAGATGCGTAGGAACCTTAGGATAACTTGTTTTCCCACATGTGTTGTGAATAGACAAAAGAAATGGATATATGTCCAACAAGACTAAATGACGATCTTTGGCTCTAACTCCAATAGAGCCATTTGGTTTTAGTAATCGGAGGCTGGAACATGACTGCCACCTGTTCAATATCAACTAACTCGGAAGTAAGAAAGTCAATAGATAAACGGTGTTTTATCTCCGTGAGAAATGAAACAGAAATCATATGATGAAAGATTCTAAGTGGTTAGGTTGGGTATGTGCATTGCATCACTGGGTCCCCCCATATGACGATCTTCATGTCCACAATCATCTAAAGTGATTCTGGCAGCATAATGAATTGACCCGTTTCTTTCTGCCTAAGTGCATGGCAGGGCATCTTTCTTTACACACCCTTTATCTTTACAATTCTTTTTTAATTCTTCAACCCCTTCATGCTTACCGAGACTTCATGACTAGAACATTGTGGGATCATTTCAGTACTTAGCTCTTAACTCATCGGTCACTTTTCCCATATTCTCGACTTTTACCTTCCTATTCCATGTCATACCTAAGGACTTTCTTTACTAACTATTTGGAATCATCCATGGTTAGTATCCCTCCGGTTTATGGCTGGATCATTGGTAATAGTAACCTAACCATACCAAACCTTAATAACTCCTCCAATTAAGTAAAATGCATGGTCGGGTCTTTTGGTACAAGTTCTTTCTCTCTTTCCAATAATACCGAATGTGAAAATTCAACTAAAGAACTTTACTATTCTAAATATCAAAAGCTTTAGTACCAATCGATTAATGCTTTTGCCATTTTCAGAAACGCCCGCTCAAAATGTGCTTTGGTAGTTCGAATTGTTTAGCACGTTTGGGCGGAGTATATGAGTTCCTCATAACACTGTTCTTTATTATATCACATATTTTAATCACAATTTCTCCCCTATCAAAAAATTATAACCCTTTGACATTTTGGATATCAATTTGTTTTAAAATATGTTATAAAATTTTAGGAGAAAAGTGTGTCTTAACTCACAGAGTCGTGTATGAAACATATAACTGCTACTGATCCCACCTCAATCGTTGAGGGATTTCAATTACACTTGACACTTAATCAACAGAGATTAAACTAGCTACTAATGTACAAGGTTATTATTCACCAATAAGAGATATAATTGACCTTTTGATTGTAATGAACGATGTCGTCACGTTGTTCTTGGAAGTCAGCCTGTAGTCAATATCACTTATTCTTTCCTGCCAACATAAGCTTTCTAGACTTCGATAGATCCTTCTGATCATGTTAGTTCTTTTCTCGATTGGCTGTGATGAAGTCTTTGCTTCTTCTCTTGTCATCCTCTGACCACTTTCCTAGTCTCCATGCCCTTAATGTACTTCGCGTACAGATGAAAGTCTTAAACCATTGGTCCACTTTTCCATGACTACTTGTCAACGTCCCATCACTAAACTTATGAAGCTCATTCAGTCTCCATCAGCTTTCTATTGATCAAATTTCTGTCTCTGTAGGACAACTTCTCTTAGGCTTACGGGACGATCGTATAGTCCTTCTATGAAGTAATAGTGTAACTAGCATCCAATATAGGATATACAAGGTTGATCTTTTGTTTGATAACTATCACTCCAGAGTCTGTAAGTCTCACACACGATTTTCTAATGCACCAGTTATCTTATCCACCATGTTGACTGCCTGTGAAGACTACTGTGTCTGTCTGGGCAGATAGATGAGCATTTCTTTTCATCTTGAATGTTTGAGAAGGAAACTATCTTCAAAAATCATTTGGATGAAGATTTTGAAATCCTTTTTCCTGAACCATTGTATCTTGATAAATCAGCTCTCGAAGAATTACTCTCTATAGGTAGTTGTATCCATATTTATCAAAACTTTGACACTGATCACATAAGAATGTAGCAATCTAGAATCTGACATCCTTCTATCACTATCAGAGGCCTACCAAGGTCTCACCACAGGAACTTTTGGGACTGTGTTTGTTTGATATAGAAATCCTTCCTCCTAAACACCAGTGAGTGATGCCATAGACAAGCACTGACATAACGATAATCGCAGATCGAACTCCACTTCAACTGCCCCGACTACATATCTAACGATAGGAACTAATCATTCATTCAGGCAAAGTCATACGAAACGATCGGCTTGAGCTTGGAATCATAGGAATAAAAGCTCGCAATTTTTCGCTCCTATGAGTACACCTGTCTACATCACGCAGAAATTGCACGATCCCTTCAAGTTGACTCAGGGTACAGACACGTATATTAGACGGTCTAATTAGTAGACCTGACCTGGTGGTCCTCCTAAGGGTAGTGGTTCATATATAGTTTCACAGAATTTGATGACCCTCAAGAAATCACTGCAATCAAACTTCTTATGCTTAAGACTACAACCAGAACTTATGCAATCATCATCTGATAATGAAGAAAAGACCACTGTCTTGTGAAATGTTAACAGGTTCAAGAGCTGTCCTGTCTTAAACACTTCTGTGCAGAGCAGATCTCTACTTCTACCTCGTCTGCTGTCCTGCAGAACCCATTTGAAGAATGCGTACCCCATATCATACGTCCCCAATATCATACGTCTTCCTTTGAAGCTTGTTTTCCTCAGGAACTTTATACGTTGTGGCGTATGCATTTGCCCAGTTATGTTCTGGTTCCGGGAAATCATTTGGGGGAATGGTCCATTCTGGTTCAGGTGTAGCAGGTCTCTCGCTTTCTGGAATCGGCTTAAACCACGTAGTGGTCGACACCTTGGGAATGTGAGCGTTGTCAGTGTCCTCCATATCTGAGTCATTCCCTTCATCCTGCATTGAAATGTCATCTGAAGATTGTTCAGAATGTTCTGATTCGGGATCAGATCTGTGCATCGAAGAGTCAACACCAGCCTCTCTTGTGTCAGTGATCTGCCATCCAGTTGAGGAGAGAGTTGGATGTTGTTTGGAAGCAGATGCCTCAGACTCCCTTGGTTTCTTTGAACTTTGGTCATCATCTTTCGGAGGAGGTTTAGCTGACCCAGAAGCGGCAGAATCAGATCTCCTTCTCTTTGTTGACCTACCCTGGTTTGATCCAGCTGAAGGGCCTTCATCATCATCATCGTCTTCATCATCATCACTATCATGCTTTCTCTTGTGGTCTTTAACCTTGTCTGCAACTTCCTTATCCATGGCATCTTCATCTGTTATCAAAGCTTCCATAAGAGCATGGTATAGACGGTAGTTGGCAGTATTTCTGTTTGCAGACTTGATCTTATTCATGTGTCTGAAGAGAGCACTCTTTAGATCAAATTCTTCAAGATCAACTTTATCAGTTGACCTGATGGAGTAAGTTGAATCTTGTTTCTCCTCACCTTGTTCCTTTTTGGCTTTTATAATCTCCTTTGGACTCTTTTCAGATTCTTGATTCTTGACAGACTCTGGGCCAGGCAACACAGAGTATTTCTCGATTAAATCTGCAGTGTGTCGTTCAAGAACCTTAAGGAGAGCATCATCAAGTTTTGTTCCTAGATAATTATCAACAGCCGTAGGAACTTGGGATCTAATTGAAGCCAAAACATCAGCAGAGTGATCAGTCTTCTTTACTTCAGACATCTCTTGCTCTAATCTTGCCACTCTTAGCTGAAGGGCGATGAATGGAGTGATTTCAGGGAGAGATGTGGTGATTGTTGTAGCTTCCGTGTTGATTGGTGGAGGAGTAACCAGTAATGACGGCTTTGAAGATGAGACATCTGTGAAGGGAGCAATCACTGGAGGAGTTGACGTTACTGTCTGATGACTAGGATCAGGTATGGTGGAATCAGACTCCTCTCTAGCTTTAGATTTCTCCTGATCATCTTCGGTTGGTTTGTCATGAAGAAATTGATCCCCAAAGTTAAAAGTGTCATCGAGATTTTTCATGGAAGACATAGAACCAGAATGACTTTCTGGTTTATCATCGATGACACGTTCATCTGTTATGAGCTTCAGGTTTTCATGAACCTTTGGGTAGGCTGTGGCGAGGAATTCATCATCCATGTGCTCAGGGTTTGGTCCAGCAAGAGACACATGTAATTTTCCAGAGTCTGATCCAGTCTGGTCTTCTTTCATGGGCTCAGGGTCTGGTCCAGCCAGAGCCTCATGGGCTTTTTCAGGGTCTGATACAGGGATGCTTACTCCTGATGTTACTGTAGACGTGTCTACTTCATCTTGATCTTTGTCACCTTTAGGAGCAGCGGCTTCTGTGTCACTTTCAGTTCTTTCTGAATCAGAAGTTGATGAAGATTCATGGATTACTTTCTCTGATGTGTCATCATCATGTTGAGAAGAGGGTCCAGTTGTCGAATCAGGAGGAGTTTGATCACGCCTAACAAGGATAAACTGATCAGTAGTTCTTTTCTTCTTTGACAGATCGATCAGGGAATGAGCTACTTGTTCTTCAGTTACAACGGCCTTTCCCTTTCCCACTACTTCATGCAGTTTGGGAGTTGTTTCTGACACTGGTTCCCTGATCGTTACTCCTCCAACTGGTGCCCGTCCTTGAGGCAGAAAGGCTGGATCCAAGCTAAGCTTGATAGCTCGTTCCAGGTCAGCATCGTTACCTTCTTCTTCTCCCTTTTCTTGATGAGCTTCCAAACTCAACTTCTTGGCCAGATCGAGATCAGGATCATCATCTTGTCGAGCTTCATCTTCTTCGTCAACAAGTTGGAAAGTAGGCTTTCCCTTTCTAATTTTCTGTGGAAGCTTACGCTTGGAAGGTTTCTTTGTCGGAGAAGGAGCTGGCTTGGATTGTTTGACTGGTGTGGTGGTTGTGGGCTTTTTGGGTGTAGCACGCTTTGTTGCAGGTTGCATGCTTGCACTTTCTTGAGCAGCAACCATTTTCAGATACTTGGGATAATACGAGGATTGTGTTAATGGCTTCTGTTAGCAAGGGATCGGGAATTGTCATTCTAAAACACTTCAACTTACTCACCTTTAGACAAACTGAGATTTCTAAGATATAATCATCTCATGGATGAACAGCAAAAGTAGGACGTCCGATGGATGTTTGTTATTACTTGCCAATTATTAGATTATCACTTTGGCAAAACCGTCCAAAAGGGATGAGGAGAGGAGTTACATTCCTTTGGGTTCTACATGACTGGTCTTGTGGCTTGTCTGTGTGAGAAAAAATGGTTGATCCCTTGGTAAACTCTTTCCCAAATCAGCTCTGCCTGATCAACATTAGTTTGAGTGACGATTCCCCACAGCTTGCAGAACTGGGTGTCTGGGTTGTCCACTGCCATAAGTCTTCCTGTCAAGCACTTGTCGAGCAAGGATAGAATTGCCCTCCAAGGTTGATACACATAATTCACCCGTATACTGGAGACAATTTCTACAGGTTCAGGATATCCCAGCTCATTAACAAAATCAATCACCGTGTCACCAGACGGAGGTAACTCAAATGGGTGAGTTGGGTTGACAGGAGTAATCGCTAATGCCTTTCTGAGAAGATCAGCACTTAGATCGAACCATTGTTCATCAACTTGACAACTATAAACCCCAGTCTTCTCGTTATATGACATTGTTTTCCAGAACTGTTGCAGGTAGATAGCAGGAACATTTGCTGAGGCAGTGAATGCTTGGAAGAAGTTGGTATTACTCAGGATGTCCACTGATATCTGAAAGATGGGGTTCTTTTGAATCTTTTGTGCATTGAAAAGTAGGTTGCTTTTCCCGATTGTTAACCACTGAGAGCGAGGTACAATCTGCTCATCTGTTCTTGTAGGAGGTTGAGCGGGAACATTTTGTTCTGCTATCGTATTCAGCAAAAGAGCATTTAACAAAGAAGACAAACATTGCAGAGAAACGAAGTTAGAGAGAACGTTAGCATTGATAAAAATCATGTTTTCGCACGATTGATTAAAACAGTTGTAACTCTAGTTTGATTAAAATCTACTAATTATCCAACAGGATCAATTACTTGTTAACTAAGCCCGGATGGGGTTTAGAAAAGCAACTGGGTCATTCGAATGGGCCTTGATAGATTATTGGGCTCAAATGGGTCAAAATATGAAATTTAGCCCAAACCGCCGCTAGGCAGAATGCCAACTCGCCGTTAGGAGAATTGAGCAAACCGCCGCGAAAATATAAAATATTCGACCAAACCGCCGAGAGACGGCGGTTTACCTGTTGGATTAAAATAATAGAAAAATTATGGCAACCCGCTGTTTAGACAACCCGCTGTTAGACAACCCGCCATAAGGCAACCCGCTGTTTAGGTAACTCGCTGTTGTCAACCCGCCGTTTAGGCAACTCGCTGTTGTCAACCCGCCGTATGACAACTCGCTGTTGTCAACCCGCCGTTTAGGCAACTCGCTGTTGTCAACCCGCCGTTTAGGCAACTCGCTGTTGTCAACCCGCCGTATGACAACTCGCTGTTGTCAACCCGCCGTTTAGGCAACTCGCTGTTGTCAACCCGCCGTTTAGGCAACTCGCTGTTGTCAACCCGCCGTATGAACCAGCGGGTTGAGTAAAAAATAATAAAATAACCAACTCGCCGTTAAGAAATACACGCAACTCGCCATTCGGGCCGGTTTCTTAAGATTCAAACCCCGCACCTCTTATTTCAATACTAATCACATCCTAAGGCATTCCTATGCTATAGATATACATTGCTACCATTCTTTACATCAAACACACATATATCTACTTTTTACACTACAACCCGCCGGTAAGAATCAAGGGCAACTCATTCACTAATGTTTGAGATATTAAACCACACATCAAAATACATTAATATATGCCTTATGAACACTTCCCAGCAACTAGATCACACCCTACAGCACTACATTGGTGTATTTATCTTAAAACGACCCTAGATCTATTTTTCTACACTTTTTAATGTGTTTTCATTCGATTCCTTTGATATACACACAACATAATTGATATAGATTAAGGTTCGAAGATTACCTTTGCAAAAAACACTGAAAATCGGCGAATTGAGAAAATCGTCTGGCGGGAGTGCGAGTGTGTGAGTGTGTGTTTTTATCTTTGACCGATTTTTGAAATGTTTGACCAAATGGCAACTCGCCGCATCTCTTATACTTCTAAGTTAGACACATGGCAGTTTTAGTCCCTTAGGTTTCCTTCTTCTTTTAATTTTTGTTTTAAGTATTTCTAAGGCTTTTCTAAGATTAGGCAATTGGCCAACTTCGTCTCCTATGTTTATTAAGGCTAGTGAAAACAAAGAGCAAATGCTTTTTACACCCTAAACATTTACAACAATAGATAACTTTGGACCTTTGAGTTACAAATTATTAACTCCTTCAAAATATTAACCATTAGAATACAACAAACATCTAAGATTAGAATTTTTTAGTAACCCACAGTCTTTTATAACCCTTAGATTTTTTCACATTTCACTCATCCCCTACAAACAACGTACACGATTTCTATTTGAAAGAGTGTAGTCGTTGATTGAGATGAAATGATCAGGCGAAAAGCTCACACATTACCATTGAATTATTATACTCCCATAAAGCATGGATATAAAGTAATCCATGCCTAGACATCAAACCGGGTTGCAATTTGAAGTAATTGCAAGCCTTTTAGCAATTCCAAATGACTTAAAATTGAAGTAATTGCAAAATTTTATTTTATTTTTTTTAATTTTTTTTAAGTGAGTTAGACCTATGTACAAAGGATACACGAAGTCATTTTGTTTACTCATCCTCTCCTTCTTGAAGACGTCTGAGAGTTTCAGGGGTCAAACTCTTCATGCCTAGGCGTGGAAGAAGAAATTCGAACCGTTCTCTTGGTAATGCTTTGGTGAGAATGTCTGCAAGTTGATAATTCGTTTCCACGAAGTAGAGTTCAACCACTCTATTTTCCACTTGCTCTCGGATGAAATGGTGCCGTATGTCGATGTGTTTTGATCTAGAGTGCTGGACGTTGTTACAACAAAGAGCAATAGCACTCTTGTTATCACAGTACAAAGGAATTTTATTGAAGTCAAATCCGTAGTCTTTGAGCTGTGATCGCATCCAAAGGATTTGAGCACAACATCCAGACATGGCGATGTATTCAGCCTCTGTAGTTGATATTGCCGTGCTTCTTTGCTTCTTTGATGACCAGCTAACCAATCTATCTCCAAGAAACTGAGCACTTCCCGACGTACTTCTTCTTGAATCTTGACATCCCGCATGATCCGCATCTGCATAAGCTGTTAGTGACATAGCGTTGTCTTTCGGATACCAAAGACCCATGTTAATGGTTCCTTTTAAGTACCGAAAGATACGTTTGATAGCTTCAAAGTGTTTTTTGGTAGGCTTAGCCTGATATCTAGCACACATGCAAAAGGAAAATACAAGGTCGGGTCTACTGGCTGTAAGGTACATTAGGGAGCCAACCATTCCTATAAATCGAGTTTGGTCAACTGGAATCCCCATAAGATCCTCGTCCAGTTTCAATCGATCCACCATTGGTGTATCGACAGGGTCAGAGAGATCCATTCCATATTTCTTTAAGGTTTCAAGAGCATATTTTGCTTGGTTAATTTGAGAGACTTGTAGTCCTAAGAAAAAAGACATTTGACCCATCATTGACATCTGAAATTTGGAGTTCATTTCTTTGGAAAATATGTGACACGCATTATGATCTGTTGAGGCAAAAATGATGTCATCTATGTATATTTAAACAAGTAGAATATGTTTGCCTGATTTGCATGTGAATAGCGTTGGATCCACGACACCTTTGCAGAAATTGTTGGCCAACAGGAACTTTGAGAGTGTGTCATAACACGCCCTTAGTGCCTGCTTTAGCCCATAAAGA
>BQNB010067777.1:30000-34072 GCA_026074375.1 Tanacetum coccineum | reverse complement strand
GTTTTGTAAGCCCATTAGGGCTTTCCTTTGTGTATAAAAGGAACCCTACGGCACTAGTTAGATATATAAGTTTCATATACAAGTTTCATAAATATTAATAGTTAGTAATTTGTAACCTAGCAGATTAATAGTAATCAAAGTTCTGTTTTATTCATTGTTCTTCTTAGCAATATAAGTTAGTTTCCGCATAACTTATATTTCTCATAGTCATTGTTTCTCTTGTAGTTAGTTTGGATCTATCCAGATTGACTACCACCCTTAACAAGCTAGAAAGATATATTAAGTCTGGGATCTACAGAAATTATTTATGCATTGCATATAGGCATAGATAGCTATATTTACAAATGTTACATAAACATCTTGTAAATCATTTTAAGTGTAGCAACCTACTTAGGAATGAGAGCTCAATAGTTTGTCAATTGTGTAGGAAAATATTGTCATAAGATCATATGTTAAAACCCGTCACCAAAATATTTTCAACATGTTAACTCTCTTTCAACAAGATGTCTAAATATTTTCATCGTCTTGACTTGTTTAACTATGAGTTGGTTAAACAAAATAAAAGATTGTATTAATACATTAGTAATTAAGTAAAACAAAAAATATTTTAAACTTTGCTTGTGCTTGCATTGTTCTAACACACACATTATTATATTCTTTTATAAAATTATAGTATTTTACAAAAGATGTGTGTTGTACAAAAATGGTTAGGAAAATCATTTATATACTTATAAAATGTCAAAAACTTTGCATACTATACATAACAACAAATAGTTTTCCGCACATGCAAAACATATGACAATCTTGAAGTAAGAAATTAACTTGTCATTATTCATCAACCTTACCTTACAACTAGTCTTAGGATTAATGGAACACACTATGAGAATCTTTATTTGTTTTCTTTTAAAAAAGTGTTCGTGAGGATCAAGAAAGATTTCTAATATATATCGACTCATTATTCAAATTATGATTGATATTATTATTGAATCTAATTGACAAGTTTTTCGAGTATGGACATGAAATGGATTCTTATTTGTCTAGCTTTGAGATTATATCAAAATGTAACAAGAGGATGTTATTTTAAACTGCATACTTAATAGGACTTCGATTGATGTGAAAATTATCGACATCCTTTTCCAAGTCAAAGACAATAAGAATATCCATCGGATCATAACTCACACTTGTGTAAATGATGTCATATTGAGTCTACTTGTTTAATAGTTGTGTTCCAAATATTTGTCAAATATATGCATAAAATACACGATGAAGTAGGATGCCAACTTGAATGTTGTATCCAAAAAATATTCAAGTAATTTACCTTGCAATGCATTTGGTAAAGTAATCATCTCCGAAAAGCCAAACATGAACAAATGCACAACATATGTAACTTTGTTTAAACAATTCAAAAGCACAACTTAAAACTCAAACTCTCTTCTCATTAGAACTTTCGCTTACTTTATCAAATAAGCCTAATATTTCTTCTTCACCAAATGAGAACCTTTTAACCATCAAACGATAGAACTAGGAATAATTGAACATATTCCACAAACCATTATTGTACTTTCTTTAAATAAGTGATTGTAAGAGGATTTCGAATATGAAGATGATTATTATTCAAACAATAATCAATCTCACTATTCAATCTAATTACAAATTTGGAATATGAATAGGATATCGAGATTAGGATTTATCTATATCAAGAAAATATCAATTATATGACCTTAGATATTTTTTCGAGTCTACATGTTTAACCATCCTCGGTTATTAAATGAAATCACGAAGTCGATTGCAAGACAACAAGATTAGTCATCAAATTGCAACTCACACTTGCAATGAAGATGTTTCATTGAGTTTAAAGTGTTCAAATGTTTGTGTTATTAGCTATGGTCAAATTATACATCCTAAACTTAACACACTCTATGTAGGATTGACAACTTATAAATTTCCATCGGGAAACTCATAAGTACTCCAACTTGATAAGCAAGACTTAGATGCGATTTCCAAAAACTTTAGTTAATCATCATTGTTTCTCCAAAGAAATAATCACAAGATCAATTGTGGTAAATAACCTTAATTGGATTTCTTTTATAAAAGACATGCAAAGGTGCATTCTTTGAACACTCTTAATATAGAGCATTACACATCGTCACTCTTAAGCATACTCATAGGTCTTAGATGACTCATTCTTTCTTATACTTACAACAACTTGCTTGCTCTCTCATTCAACCTTAGAATTCCACACACTTGATTAGGTTTATGCGAACCGAAATTACAACATATTAGTTTAGTCATATTAGACCCTGTATAAAAAACTAATACAAATTTTTATCTTTGCTACACTTTATTAGGAAAATATAGGAATTCTATTTTGTCTAACATGAGAATGACCACTGGAGAATCTATTGCACTAGAAATTCAATTTGACCTAACGGTTGAATTACTTCTAAGAGTGAAGTTGGGTTCGTGGTATAACCCGCAAAAATGGTCGTGTTTAGCCTGAATTGAGCACCACTAGTGATAGTCTCATATTCATTCTCTAATTTGATTAAATGGCTCTTCCTAAATATGCCTAATGATTGTCTATATTGATGGACTTTGTATCTCATTAGGATTGCATACTAAGCAAGAAGATATTAGATTTCTCCTTAGTAAATCTAGACAACCTGCACCTTACATATGTTCTTTGAAGTTTCAAGCTGATAACTTGCTCCTATGTAATGCAATTATATGCCTTCATGTTTATCTAGATGCTCGACGTTTATTTGCTTAGCTATTGAATGCATGTATATTGTAAAGGCGTTTGTCTTTTTCTAGCAATTTAGATAAAATATCTCTTAGTTTATCTAAATAACACATGCTCCTAAATGCTAAATGCTAACATGTTTTACATGACGATTGCATTTAAAATTACCACGTTTTGTATGCGTCATATTACATGACTTACTTGTTAATTGTGCACCTACACTATGTCATTTTGATGTATAACAATTAACTTTTAGATGTTATATAGTCTTACACATTAATCTCGTTGATTATTGTGTTGATGCATGCTTAGATAAACTTGCATGTTTATATCTATATGTCTTATGCATCTAGATATATATTTTCTCATACTAGAATATTTTTCTTCGCGTTTTTGTTAAAAATCTAAAAAGTCAAAAGCATCGTAAAATGGTCTTAAATCTCCTAGAGTTTCACTCAAACATTCATTTAATCTTCATCTCACCTTCTTCCAAATGATCCACTCTTTTGTCAAGTGAATGTTAGATACAAATCTAATCCACCTCAAAGTATGTTTGACAACTTAAATATTTCATTCGAAATATTCAAGTATCTTTAACTTACAATCGCAAACGTTAAAGGTCATATCCGAAAATCTATATTCAATCCTTTTAACAACATAAGTTAAAACGCTCTCCTTTTCTCTTCGACAAAAACATTCTTTCTCTTCGAGGAAAACATTCTTCCTCTTCGACGAAAACCCTCTTTCTCTTCGACGAAAACATTCTTTCTCTTTGACGAAAAACACTCTTTCTCTTCAACGAAAACATTCTTTGTCTTTTGGGAAATTGCAATCATACCTCTTTCTTCTCAAACAATCGCGTCTCTACAACCATATAGATGGCTAATTCCTTTCATCCACCATTTCCACTACCACCTTTAAGACAACCTCATACCTCGTCGTGTGATTGTTCTAAGAACATTCGCAATGCTCGAGAAGAGCTACACAACTTCATGGATGCAATTCATCATACGCTAACCTCAATCCATCTTGACATTATCAAGCTTGTCGCTTCCATCTTCGTTTGTTTTCTTCTTTATTTATTTTTATTATTTCACTCGCGGACGAAACACATCAAGATACGTCACCATTTCCTTCCGAACAATGTCCAATAAGGAAACATATCCATCGAAAAGGTTGCTTTTGAAGATAACATCGCCGACATTCTTTCTTTACCCCTCAAGTCCGAATTGTACAATTATCTTCGTCTAAGTCTAGTAATGATGGAACACATTCCGTAAATATTTCTCTTCTTTTCTACTAGTCTCGATTCTATTGTATTTTCTATTC
>BQNB010067777.1:0-25000 GCA_026074375.1 Tanacetum coccineum | reverse complement strand
TGTGTGTGTGTGTGTGTGTGTGTGTGTGTATGTTTTTGTTGTGGTGTGTGTGTTTAGGTGTGTGTGCGTGGTGCGCGCGCACTTAGTCTACTAATTTTGGTTTGTAGCACAACATCTAATACTTGAATCTTGGTGCCCCAAACAAGGGGAGCCTACACCGAGGGGGGCACAGTGCAAGCGTTCTACTCATATAAATTACATCGAACTTCTTGATCATCGAAGTAATTTATTGTTGAACCCATGGATCTAATAGAATCAATATACAAGGAATGAAATTATCATAGGATGCAATGACAAAGGAAGCTCGAAGATCTGTGGGTAAATAGCATGGAGTTTGTTAAACATGATGATAAGAAGACTTCATTGGGATGATGCAAGCTCACCTTTATAGGAAGATAGGATTGGGGATTTTCAAATACAATGAAGGATTCATTCGTACTCTAAATACTTCACATCCTCCACTTAAAAATCACCCTCAACCTTAAGTATACTTTGATCACCTACCTTTTCCTCATTCCTTCAACCTATACACTCGAAGTACCTACCCTCTTGTCTTGCCTACTTCTCACCTCTCATGACCTTTTCTAAATTATCCAAGAAACCCACAATCACCTTCACCTTTATTTTTCATATCTTCTCCTCAAACTTAATACTCGAGCACATATCTTATTTCATTCCACCAACGTATATACTCGTATCCCCCCACCCTCCCCCAGCCCCCCCCACCCGCCCCGCCATCCCATCCACCCCCCCCCACCCAACCAAAACCCCCCCCCCCCCCCCCCCCCCCCCACCCACCACCCCCACCATACAATCTTCCTCAAAATTCTTCTCATATCCACATAATACCTTTTTGCTTCGACAAAAAAGGGGAGGGAGTGTAAACGAGTAACTTTTAAACTTTACTATGTGTTATAGTTTACATAGTTTGTCATCATCAAAAAGGGGAGATTGTTAGTGCAAATATTATGATATTTAATCTATACGCTTCTCTTTATGTTTTAGTGATGACAAACATGTGACTTGTAATATGTATAACAAAAGATGCGCAAGTTACTCGTAGTCACATATCATCAATGCATATATGCATCTACTTCCCTCGACGTCTCAAGTCTACATCAACACCGACATTTGTTCGCACCTAGCATAAATCACGTAAGGTATGTACAAACGCAACATAAACTTGAATTATGGATCGAAAGAAATAAGTTTAGTCTTAAACATTACATTTTTATAAATGTAACAAAACAATTTCTCAAAAATTATTATACAAAAAAATTAATTTTAAAGTTAATAAAGAAATTTTTTATGAGTACAGTAATTTATTACTTCAAAAATTCAATCTAGAAAAATAAGCAAAGATAATTAGTCTCAATATTATTAGTTTACTTTTTACCCCCTCCCCCCCCCCCCAAAAAAAAGTCACTTTCACCGATTTAACCTTCACCACAAAACAAAAACAGAGCGTCTGTCGGGGTGGTCCCTTATATATGTCAGGCGGCCCCCTTAATTATCGGCAGCCCCCTTAAATACCGACGGCCCCCTAATATATCTGGGACCGCTGTTTCCTGACAGTCTGTTTTTTAGCTCCTATAAATAGTGGGTCACTTCCAACTATTTTTACAACCCTTTTGCATGATTTTTTTTAGTTCTTTCTCTCTCTTGATCTCACTAAATCTCTCTAAACCTTTGATCAAACTTGTTTAATCTTGTTTAAATGTGATCCAATCTTCTATCCTTTTCTTCTTCTCTCAAGTGCAAGAAGAACTTTCGTCATCGTCAAGATACGAAGTTATGTAGTCTAGTTAGTTCATTTGTAACATATGTTACATATAGATCGAGTCAATATTTTTTCCTTTTTCCAATCTTTAGTAGTGTCTAGATCTGAATGGTGTGTATATTCGAAAGGGTTGATTGTCGGTTGGTTAGTATTTTGGGCCTTAAATACATTAGTGTAGCGGTATATTGGTTCTAGCTAAGATTAGACTCGACATCTAGCTTAGTGTCGAAAAATAATGTAAGCGACGCTATTTTAGGTTTAAGGCCATAAAACATAAGGTTTGTTATGTTGGGCCATAAAACATAACGGGTTTGGTTGTACCCGAAGAAGAACTCGACATCTAGCTTAGTGTCAAAAAATAATGTAAGCAACTTGTATGGTTTTCTCCGGAGAAAGGAGCTTGTTGACTAGTGAAGTAACTCTCGAGTTGGGTACTCGGGTAGTAGGGCGAAGAGGAGCTTCGTGACCGAACGACTAGAATATATGGGTTTAAATTAAATGGAAAATGACAAGAAAAAAAGTAATGCAAATTAGGTTTTTGTTTCCTCAAGAAGAAGGAGCCAAGGAGGTGTGGGGCTTTAGAAGGGTTGTTTACTTGTTTTTATTAGGAATAGGCCCAAAAAAGTTTTGTTATAACCCAATTTATCAAAACTCATACACTAGCAAAACATACCCATTGAATGTCATACGGAGTTCTATTTTTCCATTATATATAGCAGGAATTTTCAAAAAAAGTAATCACTTCCTTTTTTATTTGATTTTTTACTCCTAGTAGAAACCAGTTTCATTTATAATGGTTTGAGTAGACGTGGATGAAGCTTTCAAAAGTTGTCGATGGACTTTTAATGTTTATTTCATATCTTTATATATATATATATATATATATATATATATATATATATATAGGGATGGGTTCTAGGGAAAACCATATTTTGCTAGAAAACTAATATATACTATATATATATATATATAATCCGGATCGATTGAGAAGGTTTTTATTTTGAGAAGATTGAGAAGGTTTTCAAAAATGATAGATTTTTAACTTTGATTCAAGTTTTTCAAGCGTAAAACTCATTTTAATGTGATTATAATTCAAAATGTGTAAAAAAATTCGAATCAATGTTAAAAAATCTCTCGTTTTTGCAATATAAGTAAAATACTGAATCTTCTATACAAATTTAAGGAATCATTACCATAACTCGATTTTAGCAATGATTTGTGAATCAAATTTGTGATTTATAGCTTTGATTCACTATTAAATGATGTTTACTTGTGAATCAAATCAAAAAATATGAATCAATTTGCTCAAACGTAGATTTCTCAATCTTCTCAAAATAAATACCTTCTCAACGGAACCAAAGCATATATATATATATATATATATTTATATATATATATATATATAAGGAAATATAATCTTTTATATTACATTGTTACTGTACTTTTTTCTCTCGTAAATTTTTGGCCCCCTCAAACAAGACGGTCAAGCTCCGCCACTGCTTGTAGTTGTTTATAACTAAAGACTCATACATCTTGCATTTGTCATGCAAGAAAAATGTGCATTAAAAAGGTAACAAGTCAAATCAAAATATTATCATTTATTTTGTTTCATTTAAGGTTTTTTATATGATGCAAGGATTCATTGCCCGCATGTTGCGTCAAGAAAAAATCAATACTATGAGTAAAATATTATTTTATCTCTACTACTTTATAAAGCATTTAGCCCATTTTATTTTTAGAAGTCTTAAAAAATTAAATTAAAAAAATTACTTATTTGAGAAAGTTCATGCATATAGTCAACATTAAAAGTCTTAAAAAAGGGTCATTTAAAGCCTCATAACCCTCCAATCTATTTCACAAATACAAATCCTCACATTTAAAAAAAAGCCAACATTAAAAGCTTTAAAAAAAACAGTCATTTAAAGCCTGCTAACCCTCCAATGTTGATGTTGATATACATAATAAAAATGGGCTAAAAATCAAGAATGTTATTCATCATATACGTTTTTTAATACAGTCAACCTGTAACTGCTAACATTAATATTGATATTGTCATCAATTCAGTCAAATTATAACCGCTACCATTGATACAGCTTCTTGTAAAAGTTAACATTATAACATCTCATAATAACATGGATATAAAACCACAAACAAAACACAAAAACACATGCAAACCATTTCATCACTCTCTAAACAAAAAACACGCAAGTTCTACGAAACACAACAATCACCACCACCATAAACCCCTTTCTCTCACTAACAACACACCCACTTCCGCCACCACCGTCATTACCGTTTGCTGACCACCACAATTGTTGGGTTGTATAGCTGGTTTGGTGGGCTAGGTGGTTTTGGTGGTTTCGGTTTGTTTTTGGTGGTGTTTTTGTTGCGGGATTACAATGGTTTTGGTTATTTCATTTGCCTATAGTGGTTTAGATATTCGGAGAAAAACATATACACCTTTATAGCGACTGATCGATAGTAATAGAAGGATAAAATGAGAGACGAGAGGTGTGTAACATGTGAATATGTGATGGTTTTTGTCGAGGCTTTGCTTTTGAATATGTTCATGTGGTAAATGGACGTAAAGGCCAATTTACCCCCACAACCTTTGCTGATTGTCGCTGCCACCATTTACGCCGCCACCATGAGCCACAACTATGACGGGTACTCTGCTATCTTTAATTTATATCTTTAAATATGTTACTTATGCTACTTTTTTTTAATTTGAACCTTATGTTTATTTAGATGTGAAATAGTTGCATCAGTATAGTTTATAGTTATTTTAATTCAAATTTGTCATTATTTCATAAAGTTATTGTTAGAAAAAACATATAAATAAACAACCTTCACTTACCATAAAATTTTGTTACCGAGTACCCGCCGCCGCATTGCGTGGGTACCCGGCTAGTATAAATACAAAGAGTGTTGATATATATGCCTACAAATGAGACATAAAGTTAAACCTACTTCATATGTTAAAAGTAAAATTCACACGAAACTGAAAACATAAAACTAAAAGGTTAAGTCTACGGATAGGTAACGTACTTGCCAAAAATTCCAATCTTAGGTAACCAACTTTAAAAAATACCAGAATTACCCATGAAACTTGTATTTATGTTCCATTATCAGTAATATCATCACAATTTGTGATGGGTTACCGGCTTTACAAATAAAAGCTTGTACACATCAACTTTTTTATTTTCTTTTTTTTAATGGTACTAAATAGTCAAAATACAGTCACTTTCACTATTCATTTCACTCCCTTTTTCCCCAAATAAATCATATGAACCTTAATTTCTCATCAAATCATATGAACCCTAATTTCTCATCAACCCCAATTACTTAACCTAAAATTCAATTGAATGCAATTCCTGTTATAATCACGATGGTGAAAGATAAACCTAACAAGAATAAGTTTTAAGGTTGGTGAGAAGTATGCATTATGGTATCGAGGTGCGTGTTGTTCGTGGTTTTAAGTATGATGGTAGCCCGAGTGGTAAAGTTCATGTTTATGACGGTTTGTATAAAGTTGTTGAGTCGTGGCTTGAAGCTGGTAAATCTTGTGGTTTTGGTGTTATAAAGTTTAAGCTTATGAGAACTGAGAATCAACCTGAAATGAGGAGTGCGAATTAAGTGGTGTGTCGTGACAGTGAAACAGTTTACAAACATCAAATTGGGTGTGTTCAATACAGCTGACAATAGGTGAAGGTTATGCTTAGTTTGAGGTCAGACATGCTTGATTTGGCCCAATTCTAAAAGTACTTATCATATATCTTTATACCATGGTTACCGAAAGATGCATCAGTTATCTCGTGTTCGTCGGCACATTGAAACTCAAGCGATCAAATGTTCAATTCCGAGTCACTTGTAGATGCGGTTCTTAAGTTTGCTAAGAATATTAGGAATGGACAGTTGCAGGTTAGGCTTAGGGGTTATGTTCATATGGATATGTCGATAAAGAAAGAAAAGGTTCCTGTTTTTCTTTTTAATGTTATTGATGATAACAAGCAGAATAGCCCGCACGTTGCGCCGGGGCGTTATTTTTTCCGCGGCCCGATTTCATGAGATAGAGCTCTTGGTTGTGGGAAAAGGCTGACGAAATTGCTTACTGTTGTTTTGGCCCGGTTCGCGTCTACGGAAACTCTCTAAGTGAATGGTGTCCCTGCGTAAGTTTCGATACCGGCGAATAGCTAAAACAAAAGAAGATTCAAGTTAACATTAGGCGCTAGATCGTAGGGAATGAATAGCATGTACTAAAGCTTGTACTTACGGTGTTGGGGATCTGTTGTAGGTGGAAGGTTGGTAGCATCGCCGTTGTTGGTCTCTGTATTAAGAGTTTTAATTAGTAAAGACACTAAGCCGCTGGGTATGGGTAATGATGCATGGGTAACAAAAATAGATAATGTGTAGCGATAGCTAGTACTTACCGGAGTTGGAGTGTGTTACCCGCGTGTGAGATTTTTAGGTGGTGCGAACAGCGACAGGAGTAATCTCTTTTAGCAACATGGATTTCTGATATTCATAGGAAGATGATTCCTTTGGTTGCTGCTGAATGCTTACCTATACAGGAGAATGACAATGAATAAAGATACAAACAAGGTGAAATTTACCCCGTGCGTTGCTGCGGGGGCTGCGTTGTTTGTGCAGTGTGTTGGTATAGCCGTTTTTTTTCGCAAATTTTTTAGTTTAGGAGGTTACAAATAAAAATTTACCTCACGAAAAGTTTATATTTTTTTTATTGAGATTATTTAACAAATACAATTGTATCATATCTTAGATACTTTCTATTCAGTGAATGAAAATATGGCTGCTCAAAATAGTGTTTTAGTTATATCCTAGCAAAAATTACAACTATGTACATAAGATACAATAAGCGGGCACCTGTGTATCAACACAAAACCATAATAACCTCTCGCAACACATATCCTGTCCATTTCCCTTTTCTTCTTACTTTCATCAAGACAAAGTACCATGCTTGAGTTGGTTTGTGTGTGTGCTTAAAAAAAAATCCATCTGAAGATTAAACACCAAAATACACGCCATCTGCAATTCACGTACACCGGAACGCGTATATTTTTTCTGCAGCAGAAAGTATAAACAAATAAAATCACATGCTTCCTCTCACAGATTTGAAGAAATGAAGATGCACACCGTCCTACCTTCATTCCAATCGCACCATTTTCCATCTATAAAATAATTAAAGCGAATTAAAATGATGTAACAAACTTTGCTGGAGCTAATCATGCATAAAGTTAGGATAATATACTTGGATTATTTCTTTACAATATAACGCAGTAGGTTTACCTCAAGTTTTACACACACCGACGCATCCATAGACGTTGTTCAGCAAAATAACATGAATTGCTTATACATAATATACTCCGATTATTTCTTTACAATATAACGCAGTAAAGCTTTACACACACCGACACATCCATAGTCGTTCAGCCAAATAACATGAACCACTGTCAAAATGTGAATGGATTAGGCCTATTTGTAGGTCTATTATGTAGGCCTATTTATCATAACTCTAATAGAAAAATGATTTGTAGGCCTAAGTAGTGTGCCTAAAAATAGATCTACAATTATAATTGGTGGAATGAAAAATTTGATTGGTGAATATGAGGAGAGAGAATAAGTGTTTGACACTTGTCAAAATGTGAATGGATTAGGCCTATTTGTAGGTCTATTATGTAGGCCTATATATCATAACTCTAATAGAAAAATGATTTGTAGGCCTAAGTAGTGTGCCTAAAAATAGACCTACAATTATGATTGGTGGAATGAGAAATTTGATTGGTGAATATGAGAAAAAAGAATGAGTGTTTGACACTTGTCAAAATGTGAATGGATTAGGCCTATTTGTAGGTCTATTATGTAGGCCTATATATCATAACTCTTTTTAATATCCTGCTCATACTATACTCATACTATAGTTAATTGTTTGCAAAACATCTAGCAGTCCTGCTTTTTAAGCCGCTTTTAAAGTTGGTCAAAGACGATGTATTGTATAATTGTAATTACCTCGTAGCAAATTATAGGTATATAAAAATTGTTTTTTTAGTCTTGTTAAATAGTTTTTAGTCTTGTTAGTTTTTCCATAGTTTTGTTAGTCGTTATGTTTTGTGAGCTGCCATATAAAAAACAATTCCTATTTTAATAAAGAAAACTTTTTGTATTTATAGTTAATGTCGTATCTTTAGGGACACGCCAGGGTCACGACATTTTAGCTACATTTTTATCTTTGGATGAAGGCAGGATTTATATTTTAAGTTTCGGCCAAATGAAGACACTTGAGTTAAAAACAAAACGGAGCTCTTACTAACAAAAATCAAATGGCAGAATGGTACCTTTTTTGTCGTCTGTTGTCTGATGTATGCCTTATGACATATCCAACCCATTAGGATTAAGAAGTTTTCCATTTTTTTCCTCCTCTCTATCCATTTTTGTCTCGAAATTACTCTCGATTCTTGTGGGGCGTGTAAGAGTTTGGCGGCCAAGTTCATCGTCAGTCTGCCCGTCTTCATCAGAATATACATTCAACATCCAGTTTTGTAGCTTAAAAATGACATATGTTTATGTTTATATGGTTCATTATATACAAATATCAAGGAAACAGAGTTACAGAAAAGATACCATTTTGCTGTAATCTTTTCTCATATAATCAATGGCACAAAACCCAATGAGAATGAATACCTATGCCAACCATTTCAGGTATCATGATTTATATATAAAAAGTATGAAATAGACATATACCGTGACATATACAAAAGAATACCGTTGCCTTCATTGTCAGCTCGCTTGCGTTTAAAAAGGAGTTAATAACCTTCCGGCTAACAGGAGGACTTGCATCTGTAGATGTCATTACAACCATGCACATTCAAGAAAAGCATTGGAATACGATAACAGGCATATGAAATAGGCATACACATACCATATATGACATGTAAATGCACGCGCATCCTATATCCTATATGCAGCAAAGCTAAGGCGTTCAACTACAATAAGATGCAGAGGAAATAGATATGTTTATAGCACATGTAATTTGTAACAGCACACGCATACTCCATACTCCAGTAGTAAAATACAATTCGAGAGGAAGAGCATTTTTGTTTTGAAGTCGTGGGTTCATCTTTGATACCGTCATCCTTCACGTCCGGATCAACATGATCCTCAACTGAATTTGAGGGAATAGATTCACTTTATAAGTATCCATTATACGCATATGCGACATTGTAAAGTGTGAATTCACACATGAAACACACAACTGATTAGAAACCACCTTAAAACGAAAATAAGGCCAAAAAGATGTAAAAGAAGCATACCTTATAAGAAATCCCAAACACCTCCTATTTATCGGGAAATTAATAAGCAACTCTCAAGCATTCCCAAACAACCCCTAACAAACAGCAATAAAAAAACGATGAAATCAAAACGACCCGGAATACATCGAGTAATGATTTATCAACTTAGAGCGATAATCTTGAAAAGTTTGGAAAAACCGCAACTTGTCCTAGGGAACAAATGCCTGCTATGCTCAACCATTTCTGTAGGTAGCAGATTATCTGTCTCCTGCAATGGAAACTCGTTAACATAACAACAAATTAGTGGTCAATTGTTTCTATTTGAGAATAACTAAAAACTGAAACGGAAAATGGCACCTACATCAGATAGTGCTTCAAATGTAAAAGAACTTGATGGTTCAGACATGCTCCTCTTGGTTTCTTTATTATTTCTTTCACTCAAAAAGTGCTATATAAACCATTTAACATCCAGGCT
The DNA here is from genome assembly GCA_026074375.1 of Tanacetum coccineum. Taxonomy (NCBI): domain Eukaryota; kingdom Viridiplantae; phylum Streptophyta; class Magnoliopsida; order Asterales; family Asteraceae; genus Tanacetum; species Tanacetum coccineum. The sequence goes on along the minus strand of BQNB010067777.1, from coordinate 15,438 downwards.
TATGGGTTCTAGATATATTCGCGGACACAACAAAAAAGACATGAAAAGTTGTACCATAATTGCATAATGCTTTGCATCAACTTGGCTTCGGTAAAGGACCTGTACAATATAAGTCAGAAGAACGATGATGAAAACAATTTCTTTAAGGATAAAATATATATGAAAAAATAAGGCACAATCTACTATTTACCACTTTCCCATAGCTATGTATCCCACTCGAAAGCATGAATGACAATACTGAAACAGAAAGGGAATTTAAAGCCACAACACTAAGGGTGCGTTTGGTTCGCGGAATCTTCAGGATTCTTATGGAATTGGAATCTGATTCCAATTCCATAACGTGTTTGGTTGGCAGAATGTTTGAATTCAAAATCAGATTCCAATTCCATAGTGTGTTTGGTTGGCGGAATGTTTGTAATGAAATACCACAAATTCCTTTATGTGTGGAATTAACATTCCATCCTAAAACGGAAGGAAAGTTTATAATTCCACGGAATTTGATATTTTTATCATCAAAAATAAAATTTTATTATTATTATCATTATTATTATTATTATTATTATTATTATTATTTTATTTTTTATTTTTATTTATTTTTTTATTTTTTATTTTTTATTTTTTTTTATTTTTTATTTTTTATTTTTATTATTATTATTATTATTATTATTATTAATTATTTTGTATTATTTTATTATTATTATTATTAATTTTTATTTATATTTTTTTTAAATTATATTTATTTATTTATTTTAAAGTTATATTATTTATTTATTTATTTAAAAATTATATTTATTATTTATTTAAAAATTATATTTATTTATTTATTTAAAAATTATATTTAATTATATATTTAAAAATATATTATTATTATTTATTTATTTATTTATTTATTATTATCTATTTATTTATTTAAAAATTATATTATTTTTTAAAATTTATATTATTATTATTTATTTATTTTTTAAAAATTATATTTATTATTATTAATATAATTATATAATTTGTTTTTTCATTTCATTTTTTTCCAACCAAACACGCGATAGTTTTCACAAATTCCAATTCCTTCAGATTCCAATTCATTAACATTCCAATTCTTTAACATTCCAATTCCTTAACATTCCAATTCCTCAAACACATTCCAATTCCAACAAAAACATTCTGCGAACCAAACGCACCCTAAAAGATATAAATCCTATTCACAATAACAAAAACAAAACACATAAAACCTAAATAACAGCCGTATCTAAATCACATACCCTAGACGTAGCTACAAACGGCGTAGATACACTTTCTTAAATCCTAACATCTTCTACTTAGCTTCTTCCATCTTCCCCAAAACCAGTAATTGCACAATAAAATTAGGTATAGTCACTTACATGTAATTAAAGATATTCAAGTTTTTTCTCTTTATTGTTCTTTTTCTACATCTTGATTCAATTTTTTCTTTTTAGATCGGAAGTTTGTCTGCGCGCCTTTGCGTGTGTGCCTGCAGTTTCGTTTAGAGAGAGAAGGGTATAGGTTGATATTACTGACATGTATCTTGATTAGGGGTGTTAACGATCCGAGCCGAGTCGAGTTTTAGCCTTAACAAGCTAGGCTCGTTTATTAATTACTCGGCTTGAGCTCGACTCGAGCTCGAATAAACTTTTATAAATTGGCTCGAGCTCGAACTCGAATATTTTTTGTTGTTCGAGCTCGAGCTCGAAGCTCATTTAAGATTTTTAACTTTTAAGCTTAAGATGCTCGTATAAAAGATCGAGCTTGATAGGCTCGTTTATTAACACAAGCTCGAGCTCGAAAACTGGTTTATAATTTTAAAAAATTTTCTAATGCACAAACTAAAGCTTATGTTACTTATAAGCTCAACAAAGCTTATTTAGGAATACACAACTAATGTTTAATAACATCAAAACTTTAACTAAGTTTCAAATATGGTGGGGCCTTTGGTTATATAGAGTTTTTTTCTTTGAAAGATTTCATCTTCAATTAATGTGGGATTAGCCATTTCCCTTCTGTATTTTAATTTCTCTTATTCTTTTGTTATTTTAAAACTTTATTTCTTATTTTTTGTCAATTATTTTTAGTTTGCAAATAAAATATATCATTATACTTTTATACATTTTTTTAATTTTATAACAAAGTTAGATAAACTTGTACATTTAGTAGCTAGTAATTACATTAAGGGTTATCTTCCTTTATTATATAACTAGCTCATAACTCGTGGGTATTAATAAGCATATAAAACAATCAAAAAATGTTTTTCCAATTTTTTAAACCATATCACTATTTTCTTAAACAAGTGCCAATTTATTTTAATTGGTATATGTGATGCTAAGATAGAATACAAAAGTAAGATACCAACATGAGTCCCGTAAATGTATATTTACTTCACTTCCTCAATAGTATTATTAGGCTTCTCCAAATAAAAAAAATTCAAACGGTATAGATTATTTCTTTTAATCTAATTTGAACATTTTTTGTGATGTTTTTAAACATCAATTGTTATCTTTTAGTAGTATGTAATGTTTCGCTTGAGTTTTATGTTAACATCACACATATTTATCTCCACAATATATAATAAACAAGTGAAGATTGACGACTTGTAAGATAAGAAAAATACATACATATATACACTCTATAATACATTTGGTCGATAGATCGGTTTGTATTAAGAGCTCATAAGCTCAAACAACAAGCAATCCACAAAACCTCTCTATTTATATCTTTAAAAGGTATTTTTTTCCTTGGGTAATAAATATAATGCAATCCTACATTGAGAAATTGAGTAACTATTTTGATAATAGTACAATAGTACCTCGTTATCAATTTGTTTTTTTTCCATGAAAGACACAATAATCACATTTTAAGATTATGTATCTAACAAAGATAGCAAGCATCTTAATCCTTTTTCATGCATCATAAAAGTGGTAATATTCGAAGCTAGACATGAAAGATATATAAAAAAGGACATGTTTTTAATGCAGTTCATGGACGGATCCACGGATCTCTCAAGGGAGTCATGGATTCGTACGGTTCTGTGACACTTCCCTCTTTGCCTATTTAAGCAAGGGTTTTGCACCGCATTTTACTCGACCTTTGCAAATATCTTTCATACATTCATACATAATCTTTGATTATTGTTGTTATATTCATTAGTTTTTGTTTGCAATATTGTTGTGCTAGTTTATACTACCATGATACCATCATACTTTAAAGTTAATAAACATCGCCAAACTCCAAACATAGAGCGTTACGTTAGTCTTCTAGTCCTCAAAATACATAGAGAGAAAGGTTCGTTCTACCTAGACTAAGACTCGATATTTTGCTTTTTATTGGAAAAAGTATAAGTGACGTGTACGGTTTTCTCCGCCAAGTAAGAGAGCTTATTGACATAGTGAAGTGAACTCTCACGTCGGAAACTCCGGAAGTGGAGAAGACCGAGGAAGGAGCTTTGTTACCAAATTACTATAAATTATTGTGATGTGGCTTGATCTTCCTTTTATTTACTTAATATCTTGCATTTACTTTTACATATTATCATTACTTGTATTCACATATAAGTTTCGAAACGAAGTCTTTAAACGTTAAAACTATTCATTCCCTTGTGGTTTTTCACAAAATATGTAAACATATGACTTGTCATACATGCACTTTGCGTAGTTATTATATGTACTTTTGGAGCTCGTTTAAATTAATGAAGTGCATCAAATATATGCATAGGCATCTAACTTTGAGCTACAATATATTATGATGTATCTAAGACAAAAAAATGTATATAATTCAAATGGATACATTTATAATGTGTGGTTATGATTATTTCTTTTTTTTATATATTAAAATTTGTTGTCATCACAACTTCATATGTGAATGCTAAAACAAAAAATAATAAAATGCTAAAAATAAATAAAATATATCTAATAATAATTTATTGATATAGAAATTAAAAAATACGATAAAGTTGTTTACCTTATGATTTTTCTTCTAAATTGTTCATAAGTAATGATGGTACAAAATCAAAATGACTTTCCCACATCGGAGGATGAAGACAAACGTATGAAATGTTTAGAGTATAAATCAAAGCAAACAATGTAAGAGCATCTTAAAGACTTCAAGTGCTTGGACTATAAATTAAAGCCAAAAGTTTTTCACTTTGTATTCAATTTATATAATTATAATTTATAAAAATAAAAATATAAAAGTTTTATACAAAAGTACTTAAATTTGTTTATAGCTTGTTTAGCTCGATTAGCTCGGCTCGTTCGGCTCGAGATAACTATACGAGCTTTCGAACGAGCCGAGTCGAAAGTTTCATTTTAAAGCTCGGCTCGTCATTATAATCGAGCATAAAAACTTGTTCGAGCTCGACTCGAGTTTGATATTCGTCAAGCTCGAGCTCGACTTAAACGAACTCGAGCTCGAATAGCTCGTTAAAAGCTCGACTCGTTAACACCCCTAATCTTGATTATGGGTGTAGAATTCATGTGGATGAATCTAGAAGATTGGCCAACAATGATGAAGATGGTGATGAGGTAGGATAACGAGGCGGTAGTTAGATGGATAATTATAATTATAATTATAATTATAGACAATCATCAGGAACTCCGGTTGCAAAACAGAGCCCCGACCCGACCCAACCGGGTGCACGTGACCCGATTTCAACCCGGCCCAAGTTGAAGTCCGGCCCAAACCCATTTTTTTCCCATTAACTCGGCTCACTTTTGGCCCATTTAAAATTTACAAAATACTCTCACACTATGTGCAAATTACGAAACATACCCGCACTTTAAAAAAATTTACAAAATGTAATCAGTCTTTTACAACGTTAGTATAACGTCCTGCAGCGGAGCGCGAGTGATTCATCTCGTTAACCACTTTCAGAAGGAACAAAAGATATAAGACCCCAAAAAAAGGGCCAGAAGACAGGCCGCATTTAGCCCACGAAAAAGACGGAGCCCATATTCCATTTGCCAATTCTAATTAGACCGACCATTTGAGGATTGCGTTATATATAAATGGATCGGAATAAAGGTAACTGAATGTATACCAACTTACGTGCTGACGTATGGTAGTCGATGTCATTCATCTGTGAACTTGCACGCGTTATTGATGGCTGTCGCGCAATATCATTCTGACAATGTACGTGGTCGTGGGTAACCTGTTTATGGCTGAAAAAACAATGAACCAAACACCCCGAAAACCGCACATGTTTTGACAGAAAAAAATACAACCAAACACCCTTTACAGGTCGTATATGTTATCATCTACATAAAATTGTAAGATGCATAATGAATGACACAAAGTCTTTACAACTTGGATTAATTGATTCTAATATAAGTTTGATCAGTTACCTCTTTATTAGGAAACGCAAAGAAGTCTTTGATGTTTGTCAAACCAATACTCAACCTGAAAAATGAACAAACAACGTCATCTTATGAAAAATTGAAATTTTCAAATTCAAATCCATTACTTTTTCCATTTAAATAAGCAATAGTAATTTCACTTGCACTATCTACGACATGTTTATATTACTAGTTGGATACCCGCGCATAGCGACGACGATAAAAATTGCTAACCCAACTCGCTACGCAATTTTCTACCCGCTTAGAGAATTCGTTTGTTTGGGTTTCCGTAGCTTTCCCGCAACATCATATTAACATCATTCTCGCTTGTATAAAGACGCACACACTCTCTTACCCATCAAACATTGTCTCCAAAAGTATATATCTTTTACGAATCAAGTTTTTATTCAAATTAAAGTTAAAGTTGTTAAAAAATTCAAAATAAACCCACTAAAAATGTGAAAAGCTAAAAATTTATAAAAATATATCAAAATGGATGTTGAATTAAAGATCACGAAATTTTAGAAAATACGGTGAAATTAAATCATAAAAAAATAAACAGATAAAAAAATATGTCAAATTGAAAATAAAAATGATTTTTTAATTAAGAAGTAACACATGTCACTCTATGATGTGATTTTCTAAAATAAAATGGATGGTCAAGATTGCACCTCCTTATTTTAATTTTTGATGGGACCTACATTGTAAATGCTTTATATAATAATATAGATAAAGACTCAATATACTTGCATTGCAAATTAACATTTAGCCCAACTGAATCTCACGAAGTAAACCCTTATGATATGAATGTCACGAAACTTACAATAATCATTTTGCAAAGACATTGTCCGCATTAACTGACAGTATTTTCTCATTGCACTACTAAGTACTATATTATTTGTAACCATTAAAGCAAAGTCTCGTAACCTCATCCTGTGGTTTTACGGCTTTTCACTTCTAAACAAAATCACCATTCTAGTAAAAACAATCATGTCAAAATTTAGATCTATTTTGTCGTATTGAATATGATACATTAAGCCCATAATAGAAAGTTGATGTTAATGTCTTGCAAGATCATCTAAGGGCCTGTTTGTTTAATTTTTTTATTAAGTCCTGTAAAATTAATGTGTCATATATGTTGTCTGTTTGTATATGGATATATGTATGTTTGTTTTATGTGCTTAATAGAGTGCCTGAATTAAAGAAAATTACTGTTATACCCTAAAAAGAAGTTATGTTGGATTATAGGTGAAAAAGTGAGAGGGTAATTATGTAAAATTATGATTTAAGTCATGACTTAATATGGAGACCCTCCCCCTCATGGCTTTTTCTGGAAAGTCATTTGTTAATATTAAGCACAAAACAAACAAGCGTTTAATGACTTAATTAATTTACTAAATTTTCAATTAAGACTCATTAAGTCATTATCAAACACTACCTAGGTTTATGTTGTAACTAAGGCAATATAAATGGAGTTTAACAACTTAGAAAATAACAGTAACATTATTTCCATTTATTGTCATATGATATGATTTAATGGTTTGGTGATATATTTTTCTTCCCTAACATTGCATATGGAAAATGGCTCAGGTAGCTTCGGCTTCGAGCGCAAGTTTGCAGGTTAGTTATCTAGGCTTATTAGCCAAATAGAAAAGAAAAATAAACAACTAAAGTTGTGCAAATACTTGCGGCCGGGCCACGGGCACTCTTACCTTTAACCGTGCCATCCTGTGATTTTTTGATACTGGCGAACTCACTTGTAGTTGTCAGCGGGTTTGCACGGTCTCCATGCCATGTTGGTTATAAAGCAAATCACCTGATTAATGAAAACAAATATACATGTTACCCATAACCATTAAAATCGACTTTTATAAAGAAAACCGGATTCAATATAGCCATTTGATACCAACTACACAATTTTCTCATTCCAACATCAGAATCAACAATACCACCCGAAAAATTACTATATACCTTGAACGGAGCCCATCTCCTTCTCTATAACGCTCTGGCTTCCTGTCGAATCTCATTCAATGTCTTCTTCATATCCTTCAAATCCTAATAATTCCGCATAATCAAATCAAATTAGGGGTATTTAAATCACCTCAGAGAATTGCATTCAATTGTATTAAAATTAAATTAAAAAAAACCTTGGAGCTAGTATTGTCATCGCCTTCAGTATCGGCTTTGGTCATATCAATATCGGCATCCATTTCAGTTTCTTCGTCGGGTATTCTCCTCCGTAAACTTCGTGTTCTTGTTCGTCTGGGTGTGTTTTGGTGTGTGTGCGTTTTTTGTGCAATGCAAGAAGCCACAGGAAAATGCCCTAGAAACTTCTACCGAAAGATTGTTGTATAGATCTTTCTAGATGGCAATGGAGATTTATGTTCAAAAAAAAGGTGGCAATGGAGATATTTTAACGGAAATTAAAAAAAATGGAAGGACCTGGGCCTTGGAAAGCAGCCCATATAACACATGTTTAACCCACTGTTAAAACGACAATGTTTAAGACGGGAAATGAGTATATATTAATGGGGAGCTTCCTTCAAGATCCTTATATTTAATTATTTATACATTTAAGAATTTGACAGGAATGGAAACAACAATATAACATATAAACAATATATGAAGGTGGTTTCTACAGTTAATAGTGGGCCCGTAATGGTGATGTGACACTCAAACAGGTAATACTGCCTATTTTAGCAAGTCGTAACAAGTTTCATAGGTAATCCTCGTATTTTTCAGAGTTCGTTACCTAACATTGGAATTTTTGGTAAGTACGTTACCTATCCGTAGACTTAACCCAAAAACTAAAAGTATAAAAAACAAGGATGTACATAAACTCAAGTGCAAGAAAGAAATCTGTGTAGAGTTGGAGAATCAATTATAAAAAGGATAATTATGTAGACTTAACCCAAAACTAAAAGTATAAAAAACAAGGATGTACATAAATTCAAGTGCAAGAAAGAAATCTGTGTAGAGTTGGAGAATCAATTATAAAATGGATAATTATGTAGACTTAACCCAAGACTAAAAGTATAAAAAACAAGGATGTACATAAACTCAAGTGCAAGAAAGAAATCTGTGTAGAGTTGGAGAATCAATTATAAAAGGGATAATTATGTAAAAATGTATTTAACTTGTCAATTTTTCGATGTAGCCGGTTATATTAATTTTGTTTACTCATTATTTCTGTTTTGCAATAAATCCACCATGGATAATACAATGTGACCTTAATCAACGCTTCATCATCTTCATCAAGAACAACTAGACAACACTCATGATCATTGTCCGCGTATATACCGGACGGGCCCCATATCCGAACGGGTCGTACGGGTCCGGACGGGCGTACTACATCAACCCGAAAGAAGACAAAACGTTAGACTCGATAAAGAAGGACACCTCTTCAAACTGTTGGACAATAACAAGCACTTATGCAACATCGCTATCCCGGGAATTAATGAGCGATGTCTCCAAGGATTACCGACACCCAAGGGAAAGGCTAGGCATAGGTCGTCTCTTTCATTCCCAATGTGTCAAGAACAGTACTTCCAAACAGTACTTCAAGTAGTATAAATACCCCAGCATTTACTGCTTGAAAGGCAGGGTTTTTGACCACACACACACACATTTATTACTCATAGCCCCTTCGGCTCTTGCAAAAGTACTTACTTTCACGCCCGAGCTTGGTCCTGGGTCAACACCCAGGGCGAGCTAACGGGTTTTCTGTCTTACTTTCAGATACTTAGGTGGATTACTCGTCTAGAAGCGTGGGAATTCTCGTATTTCCTCTAAAACGGTAAATTACTTAAACAATCATACTCCTCCAAATCCACCAAAAACACCACCACCATTATTGTTGATGCCAAAGTCACGAGCCCATCAAGCTATTATATAAAACATACAAATACCAGGATCGTCGGGTGCACATTTATTGTTTCCTACCCGGCCCGATCCAAGGCTTACCCGAACCAAGTATTTATTATTATACTTGACCAGGATAACAAACATGTATCGCATACGTGTTTCTCTCACTCTCTCTTCCATCCTCTCTTTCTTAATCCTGTTATCACCAAATCAGTTTCATTAATTGTATCTTCTTGAAGGTTCTTCACATAAGTAGAACCCTAATTTGGTTTCGAATTTTAGGGTTTTTCATTCATTTGTGGACAAGATACTGATTGTCATGTGATTTTTTGTTGTTGAAAGAATCTGTTGGTTGCCCTAATTTTTAAGGTTTGGCTGCCCAAACGACATATTGATCAATATAGCTGCAAATTTCAGTCTGCCCAATCTTCAAACGGCGTCGTTGGTGTGTAAAGCATGGCGTGATGGTTTACGGCCGCTGCATGAAGCCATATTGTTTTTGAGGCGGGGCAAAAGATATAAACATGGCCGTGGTGGTGTCAAGGTTGTTCTTCAACATTTTTTTTATTTTTTATTTAATAAAAATGTGATACTTATAAAGACTAGTTGGATATCCGCGCATAGCAGCGGTGATAACTTTTTTTTTACCTAACTCTCCCCGCAATTCTCTACCCGCTAAGTGAATTCGTTCACAACACTTCGAATGTATACGTGTCCATTGTATGTGTTTGTTTGGGTTTCTCGTAGCTTTCCCGCAACACCATATTAACATCACAATTCTCGCATTTAAAAAGACTCTCACGATCTCTTACCAATTAAACACTCTTTTCAATGTATTTAATTTTTACAAAACAAGTTTGTATTCAATGGTTAAAGTTGTAAAAAATTTAAATCAAAATAAAATAAACCCACTAAAATGTAAAAAACAAAAAATTTATAAAAATATATCAAAATGAATGTTAAATTAAAGAGAACAAAATTTTAAAAAATATGGTGAAATTATATCATAAAAAAAGTTAATGGATAAAAAGATATTTCAATTTGAAAATAAGGGTGATTTTTTAATTAAGAGTGACACATGTCAATACATCCTTTAAAATGAGATGGATGGTTAAGCTTGCACCTCCTCGTTTTATTTTTTGATGGACCCCACAACTTAAATGTTTTATATAATACTACGTAGTAAGTATAGATTTATATAATAGTATAGAAGTATAAATATGTTAATGATTCAAATTTATTAAAAGGGTGTTTGGATTAGCTTCTTTTTATGGGCTTATTCGCCTTATCAAGATTCGTAAAACCCAATAAAGCTCACTTTTTTCAACTTATTGTTATGAGATTATGGACTTGAGCCACAGGCTCAAGGTGATAAGCAGATTATAAACTGAAAAAAATGTGAGCTTTTATTGGCTCTTACAAATGTTAGTAAGATCATTCATATGGAGTTCAATTTGGATTTGCTTCAAGGTCTATCTTGGTGTTTTTTTATAAAGATTGTTTCTAAACATTAAAAAAAAGATACTCCGTAATTGTTTGGTTAAAACTGAGTATTTTCATTTGTTACATGTATATGTAGATTATACAAATTCATTATATGTCCACATTTACTTGAAATCATGGTATTGATGCAGAAAGCAGGCCGAGCTTCAGAGGAACCTTCTCGATTATCTTTTCGTTACACAGGAGAGGGAGTACAAGAAAGCCTTGGATGCTTTCAATGAAAAGAACAAAGAAAGTGTACAACTCATTACAAAATTGATGGAGGTTCGTCTCAAATTAAATGTCTATTTACCTTTTATAAAACTTTTAACTAAAGCACGTAACATATCGGACTATAACTAACACACCCCCTTATGTCGGGGTAGTAAATTATGAAGCAGTTGATGAGCTGAGCAAGAGTGTTGAAACGATACAATAAAGTTTGACGTTAACCTGATGCTGGTGTTTGGGTAAAATTAAATTATGCGTTTTTTATTTGTTTCAGTTTCATTAGTTGTTAATGACGTCTGTGTTTTTGCGTTTTGCCTTTGGAACTCACCTTTCCCAATGCCAATTTTAATATTACGCAACCAATTACACGATATTTTTTTAATGTAATCTGTGAATTATATTGATGCAGTGAGGTAGGCTGGGCCGGCCCATACTCGGAATCCTAAAAAAAGAGGGAAAGGGGACTCACTGTCTTAAAACAAGCTGGTAAGTTCGGGCTTATAAAACTAAATATGAATTCACGCAAGCTCACAGGCAAAAAATAAGCTTAAATGAATACCCCTTGATAGTTTCCTAAAGCTTTTCATTGTGAGCTTTCGTATTAAAATGTTAAAGCTGAATGAATTATGTCTATGAGAATACGCCGAACATAACAATTCATACCCTTGACGAAACTTGCTTGTTGCGTTGCTCATTATTTATCTCTATTGTTTCATCAACACATGGTAATTTACCATTTTCATATCAACGTATTGAAGGCTTAAAGCTATTTTCTTGCCCATAAATATCGAATTATATTGACACCCTTTTGTATTGTGACAGATTAATGTAGAAAATCTTCAGAAGATGGCGGGCGATGTCCGCACCGGTGGGAAGGGTAGCGTTAGAAGGTATATTTTTCTCTCACGCTTATAAGATACACCTGTATATATTTTAGCTCAAGTTATACGAAACTTGCCTATTATCAAAGAGTTTGTGTTCTAAATATGGTACCAATGTTGTATGAGAAACTCACAAATCAAATCGTTTTGGGTTCAAGTCCAGCTTAAGTTATGTGAAATATATTCGTAGTATACTATTGTGAGGTAGTTACAAAATGTCGTTTTGGAGAAAAAACACTAGCATTATTTTATTATTTTAAAAAGTAAACGAAAGATGATTTCTTTTTTGTCGGGCGACAATCATCTTGAGACGAATGGATTTAGCCAAGGTCAATAGACTTATGAATCTAGGTATAGGTGGATAATGTGTAGTCGGACAGGTTGGGTAATGGGTCAAAATGGGTAAAAGTTATCTGGTAATCTGTTTTTGAAAGTCTACAGTAAGCGTCCTCCACCACGTTAAATGATAATCTGGTAAAAAATGGTTATTAGTTCACCTAATCTGTTTTTGAAAGTCTACAGTAAGCTAATCCAAATGCCCCCTCAGTTCCTTATTTTAATGCACGATTAGTAGCAGGTTCTGTTTAAAATATATGTTCATCAGTTTTGCTGCTTATTTTTCATTTCATAGACCACAAAGTTGGTTTAAAAGCTTCTAAAGTGAGCTAGTATTTATATCAGGTTGGTGCCAATAGGCCAGATGCGCTTGAACTGGCTTACCTTTCTATACAAAACGATGGCATGGGCACATGGCGTTAGATGTGAGTTTTCTTAATGTTTGTCACTGTTAATCAAACTCTTGCAGAGATGTTTTGATCGTAGAGTTAAGTCCTTTTATGATTTTTTTTGTCAGTTTGGTGCTACATAAGTTAACAGGGTGTTTGGCACTGTGAGTCGGTTTTAAAGGTCCATGGTTTGGGAATTGGGTATATAAATCTGGGACTGGAATTTTCGGTGTAACTGAGGATAAATACCGGGGATCTGTGCAATTTCTAGCCGAAATAGACCTTGATATGATCATCAAGGTTAAGACCCGATCAAAGGTGTTTAGAAAATGTCAAGTATGAAATGTCAAATGCAAAAAAATTGAGTATAGAACATCGGCAGGTACACGTTCTGTTGTTTTTGTATTTCGATCTAAGGCCATTAGTACATAATTGCTAGAAACAATTAGGGGGTCGCCAGGGATGCAATGAAAATGATTCTTTATAACCATATGACCTAAGAACATGTAAATACCGAACACCCTTTAAATTATGTGGCATCTTTGCTATTTGTTAGGGCGAATCCAAATTTGGACATAGACCCCGCTGTAGGTATTGACTATGGAGCTCTATTATTTTTTCTTCTTTTTGGATTTGCTTGAATGACTATAACTTTTCTGAAATACGGATTAAGCTCATTTATCTTTACTCACACAAACTTATACAGTCTTATACTTTATTTGCAGGAATTAGCAGGTGATGTTGTGGGCCAAAGGATGGTCCCAGTTTTGACATGGCGTTTATGCTTTTCTGTGGGCAGAATGGTGTGGTCCCACTTTCAAATGGTTAATTGCACAAGAAAGTGTTGATGTGAGACAAAGTCGTAAGTTGCAAGAATACACGGACGGTGTGCATACGGAATGACCAGACTCGGGTATGTGACTATTTTTAAGCAAGGTTGATTATTTATATTAAATTAAATAATGTTAGTTTTCCCGACATACATGCATGATTCCTTACTGATTAAGTAGGGTGAATATTTAGCGGAAGTCTCTGTTTTTGTTGAATAGGCAATGAGGTTACTGTTAAGTCTTATTTAAGGTGAATATTTAACCGACTGCCGTTTTACTATAGGGGGTATACACTTGAGGATGAAAATGTGAATATACTGCAATTGCATTATCTGTGTATCTGTCAAAACCCGTGGTCTTTTTGGAAGGTTAAAAAACTGTGTTTCGCCAAGTGTTGTGGCCGGGTTTCTCAGATTCTTTACGTGATTTACCATAGCGCGAAATCATAAATGGAGAATGAAGGTTTTATCCCAAACGTGGTATATACTTAAACTGCTGTTTGAATTTTAAATAAATTGTTATGTGAAATGGGTAGTGATAAGTTTTTTATTTAGTTATTTAAGGTTTGATTTTTGTTTTATAAGATTTATAAGTTACAATGGAAAAGGGTCAATGTTTAGGATGTCTTGGAAAACGAGTTTCTTTAGGCTATGATGTATGTGGTCTAACTGTATTCCCATGGTCGTTTATCAACTTGATCGTTATATGATATATATAAGTTGTTATGTGAAAAGGGTTGTGATTTGTTTTTTAATCAAGTTAATAAAGGTTTGATTTTTTTCTTAATTTGTTTTATATGTAATCTGAAGACTTTGAGGGTTTTGAGATTAAATGATGCATACTCGTTTTTTATTAAAGTTAGTAAATGTTTAAATCTTAGAATTAGATCACTAGTATTGGTATCTACCTAAAAAGGTAAATTGTAAAAAAAAGTAGAGTATATATAATAACACAGTTTTTTATCAGCAGCTGTTTTGTATTTTTTGTTAGTTTATTATTTTTGACTTATTTAACTTTATGTTTTTTATTTCATATTTTTCATTTCATAGTTTTATATTAAAAATAAAATTATAAAATTAAAAAAAACATAAAAACATAAAAGGTACAAATTGTTTTAAGAAGATCTTTATAACCTATCATTTTTACTTTATTTGGATTTCAATTATTGGTGCTATAATGTAGATATAGCTAAAACTTAAAAATAAGTAAGGTAAATATATTAAAATACTTTTATTTATAAAATATGATATAATTAATTAAATAATTTAATATTTAGTTACAATTTAAATTAGTGTTTTTCTTCACTTTTACTCAGTGTTGTAAAAAAGTGTTTACAAGGCCGATTAATCGTCGTCTATGCGTTCCTGAGTCGCCAACCTTGTCGATTTGTGTAAATCGATCGAACAAATTAGTCAACCGTGGTCAACAGCGGTCAACGATGATCAATGGTGGTCAAGCTTGCCGGAAACCTGCAAATTTTGATGAATATACCCAAAAACTCATCGTAAACATGATTTAATCACTTATGGTAGTTGTTTATATCTATTATAAGTTGTTTGTTTTTTTAATTCTTGCCAGAAATATCCAAAACTCGCTGAAAATACTCAAAAGTTGTCGGAAATGTCAATCCGATTAATTTTACCTATTAATCCCGCCTATTTCTACCTATATATGGGGCAAGGCATGAAATATTGCATGATGACTAGGCTGGTGACATGGAAAATTAATGATGACTGGAAATGCCACCTCAAAGGGCATAATGGGAACAAATTTATGACTAGGCAATAACAGTGTAAACACAGAGGGTATTTTGGACAATTAACAGCTTCCAAAAACCTTTGCTACAATTTTGCCTTTAATTCTTCAGTTACAACTTTGACCAGAATATCTCTCCTCCGATTCAAATCAAACATTCCTAACTGAATTTTCACCCACATCAAATCCTCTGGCGATTTTGATTCAAGATCCAAACCACTATTAACATCAAGCACATCAAAGCCATATGTGTAACAAAAAACCATAACCTAATTTTGTTCCAACTGATTAAGAACATATACCACAGATCTTTTGAATCACGATAAACCTA
>BQNB010067776.1:16951-27978 GCA_026074375.1 Tanacetum coccineum | reverse complement strand
GCAATTAGTTTGAAAATTAGGGACCATCAGTGTAATTAAAATTAAATAGGGACGAAACATGATTTCTGGGTAAACCACAGGGACGATCCATGTAATTTTTCTTAACTTATATAAAACACCAGAAACTGGTAAAACCAATAAAATAATCCAAAAACACTGTTCATTTTGATACTACCGGGGTGAAAATATTATTTTAAAAAAACTAATTTTTAAAACGAACCCTGGACTTTAACCTATTTATGACTTTTTAATAAAACAAACTTTATTTATCAATTAAGGAGCGCATATCTATCGATTCATTCGGAAAAAAATGTCGCCGAAAAGATCGTCGAATTGCGAACAAAACGAGTCCAATATTGAAATGCTTCCGGCATGCGTCCGATTTTATAAAAAATGATAAAGTTTAATATATGTATTTAAAAAACAATTTTTAAAAAGCACCCTGAAGTATGCTAAGTGTTTTGCGTTTATCGGATTCTTGTAAGGCGAGTCGTCCCGCGCGCTCCGCGACAACGCGCGGGTGACCAACCTCGTTGCAATTATTGATCGGTAAACATGTATAGTGTTGATGCATAACGTAACTAGTAATTACTTAAAAATCTATGTATAAAAAGTATCATTAACAAAACATAATGTACAAATAAGTAGCTAAACACTTTCTTCTTAAAATTTGAAAGATATTTGATGAATAATTTTCAAATAGTACAACCTTTTTTTTACATAATAAAAAATGGCAAGAGTTATAAAATGAAGAAATCGGAAATTATATGTCTAAGTCACATGGCGCGAAGGCACACATTGACCAGACGTTCAAAATTGCGACGTCTACGTAAACAAATCTTACAATATCTATCTATCTATATCTTATATAGCGTGTCGGATGCCGGCAAAAGTGTGCTAAGCTCATTAGCAAGCTTATTTCGATCCAGCCCGTCTGCCTGGCCCAATTAATTTGTTGGGTTTCTTTTAATTTTTTATTTTTTAATAGCCTTTTTTACCTTTCTCTTCACGTACTTGGTGGTTTGTAATTCTGAACAATTCATGTGCCGACTCTTCTACCTACTAGTTAGCGGAATATAACAAGCCGACAACCTAATATAGTAATATATGAATGAACGTTCATATTGTAGCTTTTTAAAGGTCCAATCTCGATAGTGTCAAAACAAATAAAATTGTTTTTTGTTGGCTAGATTGTGCCAAAACGAATCAAAACGACTTAAAACACTCATGGTCTATATTTTGTGGTTGGTGAACATGATGTATCATGTTTGTTTTCACTTTAGAAGATTGATATCAATCAGTTTTCACTATATAATCAAACTTTGGATCAAAATGCTTATAGTTGTATGGACTAAAATTATGCATATACATAATTATAGTTCGGAGGTTCGTGTTCGTTTTGATGTAAATTATCATATGCTGACACTTTAATAGATAAACAAAGAAAATGAACGATGTCCACAAACGGAAATGAAAGCACATATTGCTATGGAGAAGGTTTCCTAACTCGCGAACCATTATTCAAAGGCAACTACCGAACACGTAATTTCGAAAGTTAACATCGTTTAGGAAGTCGTCCTCTAGGGTCTTGCATATAAAACACTCAAAAGATTGCTCTTTCACTAATGCGGGACAATTTTCACTTTCATTTCCTCCTTTATTGTATTTGCTTCAAGATTCTTCTCTCATTCACTAAACACCATTTTGGACACTCGTTAGCTCGTTACGTAGCTCTTCCAAAAGAATGCAAAACTACAAAATTTTACAAAGCTCTCCGGTTTGAAAGTGAGTTTGTACACTTAGTATATTAACAAGCGTAGTTGCCCGCGCGTTGATGCGAGGCGGTGTTTATTTTATTATAGATTTTTATGAGATTTGGATAAATATGTGTTATGCATTACTGCCCGCGCGTTGATGCGGGGCGTTAATTTTTTTTCTTCTTTTTTGTTTTTTTTTTGTATTTTGTGCGGCTTTTTTTTCCTGTCTTATGTTTAACAGTTTTTTTTATATGGGCTTATGTGTTGGGCGTCATGTCGTGGTATTTTTTGATCTGAATAAATCAATATTTTTGTAATTTTTTTTCTTATTTTGTGCTGGGCAATTTTTTTTATTATTTTGTGAAATAGTTTCTTTTTTTTATATGAGCTTATGTGTTTGGTCTCATGTGTTTGGTCTCATATCGTGGATATTTTTTGATATGAATAAATAAGTACTTTTGTAATTTTGTTTCCTATTTTGTGCCGAGCAATATTTTTTTTCAAGTTGCCTAGTTAAAGAAAAAGAAAAAAAAAGTCAAATGGGTCGGCCCAAAGTGGGAGCCCAATGGGCCGGTACTGTAGCAACTACGAAAAAAAAAGTCAAATGGGCCGGCCCAAAGTGGGAGCCCAATGGGCCGGTACTGTAGCAACTACGTCAAAACGACGTAATGCCAAATATGTTGGGTATTTTCTTAGTCCATGAGGATTAAGAGCCCAACACATTGGGTCTCATCTTGGGTCCATTTAGTCCTTATTTAGGGCATCCTTATGCTCATTATAAAGTGTGAAAAACAAGAGAGAAGAGAGTAAGAAAAGAAAAAAAAGAAGAAGATTTTCGGAGTTCTTATCACCCAAAACCCAGCAGCAGTGTTTCGTCGATCCCCGGAGTTTGCACCGTCGGATCGTCATGATTTTTGTACTGAAGTTTCCTTGCATATAAAGGAAGGTTTTGACTGTTGGGATCTTGATTTTGAGGCCTGGAAGTTCTGTTTCTTACCCGGACAGATTGCAAGTTGTTTGGTGATATTCTTCCTTTCTTGTTCTTTGTTTGTTGCCATATATCTTGATATTGATTCAAAGATTATGATGATTGTTGTATGCCTCTAGTATTATCTAGAGAA
This sequence comes from Tanacetum coccineum, assembly GCA_026074375.1. Classification (NCBI taxonomy): domain Eukaryota; kingdom Viridiplantae; phylum Streptophyta; class Magnoliopsida; order Asterales; family Asteraceae; genus Tanacetum; species Tanacetum coccineum. The sequence continues at coordinate 25,100 of BQNB010067776.1, read as the reverse complement.
GACTTTATGTACCTCTCTTGCTTGATAGTGGATTTAAGCGGCACTAGGTGTCCCGTGATTTTTACCCACTTTGGGGTTTTCCACGCTAAAAGCTTGGTGTTCTTGGTGTGTGTTTGATTATCTTTAATACCTGCTGATTTGGTTGATTTGATATTGTTTGGGGGCTGGTTAGAGTTACTTTTAGTTTGCCTTATTTGTTTAGTTCCTCATAGGTTCATACGGGTTTGGGTAAGTGCTGTCAAACGAAGGTTTTGCTTCCGCATTTGTATTTATACCGTTGTGACCCATTGCACTTTACCCATCAGATTCTACCTTGATGGATCTCCCTTGACGTATAGATGAGCAAATTCAAGATGAGGAACAAATTCTATTTTGACTGCATATTCTCCATAATATAACCAAACACTCGCATTTACCTTATCTTAACAATACTCCCGTATTGTTAACTGGTAATGGATATAGCTTTAGAATGTTACAAGTCATTCATGGATATAAACATGCAAATATAAGACACAATTATTATAAAAATGAAAACAAGATACCATGTATATTAATTCATTTAAAAGAAATAACAATCGTTTAACATCCCATTATCCAAATACTAACTAACAAACCACAGATTTACATGAGACTACTAGCAAGAACAATTCCAATCGCCATAGCATGTTCATAATGCTTATTGAATGGCATTGGTTTTATAAATAGATCAGCTACGTTGTCATCTGTGTGAACTTTCTTAAGGACAATCTCACGTTCTTGAATTACTTCACGAATGTAGTGATATTTCCTCTGAAAATGTCTGGATCCCTTAAAGATTCTGAGATCATTGGCGATCGCTATTTTCGGCTCATTGTCACATAGCATCTCCATAGGTCTTTTATTCGATGGCACGACATCTCCAAGTCCATCAATAAATTTCCTCATCCAAACGGCTTTTATTAATGCTTTAGCAGCAGTAATGTACTCGGCTTCTGTAAAAGACATAACAGTAGTGCTGATGCGATTGTCGTTAGACTTTAACAAGAAGTTTTACAACTCCTTAAGCAGAGTACCTAACCATTGTAGTGTAGTAAGGCAAAACTCAGGGGTTGTTATCGTTCTCTAGATGAATAGCACTGTGAAGGTCAGATCGAATGTTCACTAAGGTCTAGGGGTTAAAGGAAGATTATTTTTTGTATTTTTATATTTTATGAAAGCAAGTAAATCTCGAATTTGAAGGTTGGTTTGTTTTAAACTAATTAACTACTAATCCTAATTCTAATAAACAATTATACAATGAAGCGTATTTACCTAGGATGTACTACTTCTTGCTAGCTATCCAGTTCTACCTATTGCTTTGTCACACTTGTAATGCGATGTGTAAGTATTTCCTAATTCATGAACGAATTGCACGAACCCGCCATCTGTGTAATATTCCATTAAGGCAGGGTACAAGTAAGGTAGTATGAAGACTATTACAATGCCCCTAAGAGTATATTACATGCATTAAAACACTTAAGATGGATAACCATATTAAGGGTAACGTAGTATGGAGACTATTACCGATGGTGTCCTTTCTACATACTCGCGTTTCCTTAGATGTATATGCCAATGTAATATTTTATGGCTAGTTTTCTAGAGCCTAACGCCCACATCCATCAACAAAAAGCAATGGGAGATAAGAATTATAAACTAAAATTAATTAAACTCATTGAATTTGTCATGCCTTCATGATGAATATAGAATATCCATAGCATCAATAGGAAAACAATAAGATCTAATTAATTATTGACAAGTTTCATGCAATCCCAGATCAATACTAGATGAATTAGCCAATCATACTTAAACAAGAGAAATCATAATCAACAAAAGGAATTGAAGACATGAATTAAGATACAAATGATAATCAAACCATTATAAGATGTTTATGGATTGAATTAGGTCTTCTATGTTGCTAGAAAAACACCTACCCAAACCTTATAATCGGACTTAGGGTTGGGGGCTTAATAAAAACAAAGTTATGAGGCTATATTTATATGCAAACCCTAATTCGTACATCCTGATGCCGTCAGAAAAATCCCGACACCCTCGTGCCGTAATTTTTCTCCAAGTTGTAGATTTTCTCGCTGCGATCGCGTAGGCTGTTGAATCGTTAGAATCCGAGTTCCTATGAAGGAGTTATGATCAAAACAATATCTAGTACTTCGCGTGCAAGTTGAATATTCATCTTTATCTTGTGGCGCCGAATCTTCTAGAGTTTGTTTAAGTCGGCCACGTTCTGACACCGTCTAGAAATCCTTGACGCCGTCTCTTGAATGATCCTGACGCCGTCGCTTTATGTTGGCGACGCCATCTCCAACCACTGTTTGGAATTTCATCAAGATAGTCGGTGTAGAGTCGTGGTCTTGTCCGTTTCTTCTCCAATTGAGCCCAAGTTACGCGTATTTCCTCCAAAATACATCTAAAAATACAAAACAAACGATTAAGCACATAATCTGGGCATATTTGCATGATTTAGGGGGTTAAATAACCCTGAAAAGTGTATAAAATGATACCTCATCAAATACCCCTACACTTGGGATTTGCTTGTCCTCAAGCAAATGGGCTTTTCTACCTAGACAATAGCAATATCAGGGACATTTAACCTACTCTTTAAAAGCAGTTTACGACACAACCTTCTAGACCTCGTAATTAAAATCACGGAAATCATATACTATCACCTCACATAAGTGTTTAGGATTCTCTCTTTCACTCAGGTGTATAATGAATTATAACAGTACGTGAAACGGAAAATTAACACTCATTACCTGTCATAGCATATAAATTACCCTAGGCTTGGTAAATGATCAAACCTCCACCGCTAGGTGCAAGTATTAGTCATTACTATCAAAGAGGTCTTTTAAAGGGTTGTGCTGTGTATGTGTAAGATAACATAAATGGAAACGAAAACGGATGGGATATATTTGGGGTAACTTTTTTGGTAAATTTGGGGTGAAAGAGTTAGGTAATTATTTACAATATTACACGCTGATTGGGTTGCTAAGCCAAAGATTCAGACAAAGACATACAAACTCTACAGAACTCTACATCAATCTATTTTCTTTTTCTTTTCTATATTTTTTTATAACATACTACATCATAACTTGGGGTTTATAACACACCCCTACACTTGAGTTTTAGAACTCATAGTTACAATCTAACTAATGACCCGAATTGAGGTGGATCAACATAACATGGAGCTTATTGAGCTCTATTGGGGGTAATAAATTACTTCTTCCCCAATTCTTCGTAAGATAAACACTACCATGAATCACAATCATCCTAAAACCGTATATACAAGGATAAGGACTTAGCAACCGTGTACTCAAATAATTAACTTGGGTTAAAACAATAATGTACTAAAAGCGAGTACATACAAGGTAAGCTAAGGCGATTTGGGTGTAACAATTGGTTTAAGGGTTAACAATGCTCTTCATTAATAGTCCAGATTAACCAGAAAATTATGAGAACCGTGAAAAGGATAGGCTCGGAGGGTTGTACTAGGGGTATTCTGCACTAAAAATGAGTGCATGGCAAGGTGTGGGATAGTTATATGATCGATGTGACCATCATAACAATCACAGGTTTAAAACATGGGTTAATCCTAGTGCCTCTTATCATTTAGCAAATCCTAATTCTCAGTATGCGGTCTCGGGATGCATCACAAAAACAAGTTCTATAATTTAATACACTACCGGTACACTCATATAATTTTAAACCGATATCAATGTTCCAGAAAAGGCGACAAGATCATACATACACATCCGTAACGACGGAATAGACACATACGACTACATTCGAACCTTAACTCGAACAAGCTAAAGGTCAATTATATTAGGTATCAAAAATGGATACCCGAATTCCTATAGATCTAAAGGCGAACCTCACGTTTTTTGGGTGGAATTTTGAGGGTTTTTGTGCTAGTCATATAAATTTCTATCCATGAGACGCTATTAATACTCGGTTTTCGTCGGTATGTGTCATAATATTTTTTTTACATTTTGCTTAAAATTACCTTTTACGCTATGTTTCGATATATTACTCATCATTTTAAGGATCAAGCAAATGACAATTGAAGGAATAATTTCTAAGGCTTATTTTCCCTACACTTATTATGTACATTGTCTCCAATGCTCTTTAAAAGTACTCGTAAAACAAATAAAGAGAAAATAAAACAAGTGAAAGAAACTAGTACTCCCCTGGTTTGCTCAATAATAGAGAAGAAACATGCGATAACTGGTTAAATCGTCCTCCAAGATTCGTAATTTGGAAACTTCCTAGGGACTTCCAAGCTTCTTCTCATAAAATATAACCTATAAATCAAAGACAAAGACAACTACACCGAGCGTAAAATCCACGGGTGAATGATATATAACCTCATTAACCAAGTTTAGACTCTACGAAAGCAATAAAGATAGGATGAATGTACTAATATTATCATGGCTTTCTGCAAGAGTTTAGGAAAATTACAAATTCTGGAAATTAAACAAAAATAATTTTTTAAAAATTAAAAAAAGTGAAATTTTTTGATTGCAGGCTGGTGACGCCGTCAGGAATAATCCTGACGCCGTCTCCAGGGTCTGTGAAAATGCTTGCTTCATTTCCTCGAAAAAATTTCTGCACAATAATCCTATTAGTTATTTTCAGGAAATATTTACTGCATAGGCCACAAAAACGATTAGTACAATTATATGACACATGACATAAGACACACGACGCGAATTAAACTAAACTATTTATTTTATATGTTTGAAATGGTTCTTATAAACCGAATATTTTCCCCTACACTTATTCGATGCAAAATACCTTTGATTGTAATTAAGACGAGGTTAAAGACAAAACAAAGCATGATTACATATAATTCAAACATATAAGAAAAAATAATAAATAATAAAACCCACAACACTACTATATGTGTTGATGAGTGGGTCAGTCCCTCTTTTGTCTCCTAGATTTACATCTAAGGATGGAAAATTGGATAAAGATTGAGGCTTTGGTTCATCAACATTAGGAACTTCCCTAAAACTATTAGGTTATGACTTAGGCAATTCAATCATATCATCCAACTCATGGGTCATTGCTAAGTAGCTCTTCTCAAAAGTTTGATGCATTTGGTCACTTTTCCTAAGGGCCTTACTAATAATAGTTGATCTTAAACATGAAGGTTGTTCATACGAATCCATCCTAGGCGAAGGCTCATATGGTTCAATAATTTCACTAGGTGAGGTATTTTGTTGGTTTGGATTATCCACCTTATCCCATGCTATATACCTATGCATCTCAACCCAAACATTCTCATTCCTAAACAATCATTTTGCTTGAGCCCTTAAACTTGCTACTTCTTGTTCAGAAATAAAGTTTGGTGTGTTATCCCACTCTTTTTGGCCTTGGGCAAAATTCTTTATAGTTTCCCATGCTTCTTCAATACCTAATTTCCCAAGATTCTCGTTTGCGGCAAAGTCAAGGTCCATTTGGGTATATTGGTAGACATGATCATAAAAGAATTGAGAAAGATACCATAAATTGAGGCCATGATGAGGGACTCTTTGGATTAAGTTTTTAAAACGCGTCCACGCATCGTAGAGAGATTCACCTTGATGTTGTTGGAACATCAAGGTTGTGTTTCGTGGTGGGTTTTGAAAGGGTATGATTGGTGGTGGTCTTTCATACATCATGATGGTGAACGAAAGAGTGATTCACAAAACAAGGGAACAAAGAAAAGATAGACTACGAGAAAGCTAATTGAAAAGAAATTTAAAATCTTACTTGATAGGAATCTTGTGAGTAGACCTAAGCTAGATAGAATCTGGAACCTACGCTATTCCCCGGCAGTGGCGCCAAAAACTTGATGCGGTTGTCGTTAGACTTTAACAAGAAGTTTTACAACTCCCTAGGCAGAGTACCTAACCGTTGTAGTGTAGTAAGGCAAGACTCGAGGGTTGTTATCGTTCTCTAGGAGAATAGCAATGTGAAGGCTAGATTGAATGTTCACTAAGGTCTAGGGGTTGAAGGAAGATTATTTTTTGTATTTTTATATTTTATGAAAGCAAGTAAATCTCAGATTTAAAGATTGGTTTGTTTTAAACTAATTAACTACTAATCCTAATTCTAATAAAGAATTATAAAATGAATCGTATTTACCTAGGATACACTACTTCTTGCTAGCTATCCAATTCTACCTATTGCTTTGTCACACTTGGATGCGATGTGTAAGTATTTCCTAATTCATGAAAGAATTGCACGATCCCGCCATCTATGTAATATTCTGTTAAGGCAACGCACAAGTAAGGTAGTATGAAGACTATTACAAGGCCCCTAAGAGTACATTACATGCATTTGAAATATCTTAAGAGGGATCAACCATATAAGGGGTAAGGTAGTATGAAGACTGTTACCGATGGTATCCTTTCTACACACTCGCGTTTCCCTAGACGTCTATGCCAATTTAATATCTTATGGCTAGTTTTCTAGAGCCTAACGCGCACATCCATCAACAAGAAGCAATAGGAAACAAGAATTATAAACTATAATCAATTATACTCATTGAATCTGTCACAAACAACAAGATCTAATCAACTAATGACAAGTTTCATGCATTCCCAAATAAATACTAGATGAATTAGCCAAGCATACTTAAACAAGAGAAATCATAATCAACAAAAGGAATTGAAGACATGAATTAAGATATAAGTGATAATCAAACCATTACAAGATGTTTATGGATTGAATTAGGTCTTCTAAGTTGCTGGAAAAACACCTACCCAAACCCTAGAATCGGACTTAGGGTTGGGGGCTTAATAAAAACAAAGTTATGAGGCTATATTTATATGCAAACCCTAATTCGTGCATCCTGATGCCGTCAGAAAAATCCCGACGCCCTCGTGCCGTCATTTTTCTCCAAGTTGTAGATTTTCTCGTTGCGATCGCGTGGGCTGTTGAATCGTCAGAATCCGAGTTCCTATGAAGGAGTTATGATCAAAACAATATCTGGTACTTCGCGTGCAAGTTGAATAGTCATCTTTATCTTGTGACGCCGAATCTTCTAGGGTTTCTTTAAGTCGGCTACGTTATGATGCCGTCTAGAAATCCTTGACGCCGTCTCTTGAATGATCCTGACGCTGTAGCTTTATGTTGGCGATGCCATCTCCAGCCATTGTTTGGAATTTCATCAAGATAGTTGGTGTAAAGTCGTGGCCTTGTCCGTTTTTCTTTAATTGAGCCCAAGTCATGTGTATTTTCTCCAAAAGCCATTCAAGTGCTAAAAATACAAAAACAAATGATTAAGCACATAATCTAGGCATATTTGCACGATTTAGGGGTTAAATGACCCCGAAAAGTGTATAAAATGATACCTCATCAAGTGCTTTGCTTGGCCCTCTTCTAGTCCACGGCTCCATCATTAAGTACGAACACATATCCCGTTTGGGATTTGGTATCGTCCTTATATGTTTGAAAACTAGCGTCAGCATAACAAGATACTCTCAGATCAGCTTCATGTTTTGCCCCATACACAAGAATCATATCTTTAGTATTCATTAAATACTTAAGAATAATTTTAACAGCAGTCCAGTGAATCTCACTAGGATTTTGCTGAAAACAATTACACAAATTTTGCGCAAAGGCAACATCAGGTCTAGTAAATCTAACCGCATACATGATTGAACCTATAGCCAAATCATAAGGAACTCTTCGCATACGTTTCACCTCACTAGGTGTTTGAGCACCTTGGGACTTTATATAGTCAGGCTAGTCTATCATTGGAGTATACCCCTTTTTGGAGTTTTCAATCCTAAATTTCTTTAGGGGTTTCTCTAGATAAGTACTTTGACTAAGAGCAATCAACCACTTAGATCTATCATGTATGATCTTGATTCCAAGGATGTATGTTGTTTCTCCTAATTCTTCTCAATAGTAGCGGTAGCAAAATGGTGGCTTTGATTCTCTTATAAGTGAAAAGTTATTGTTGAAACTGAAACCAGGTAACCTTTAATGCATGTCTAAGCGGATCGGGTTTGAAAAATGACCTGAATCTTTTGCTATAACTTGATCCCGTTGCTATTGGGCAATTGAGTTTGAATTGAACTATTGTTAATGTGACGGTGGATACGTGTTTTGACACATTAAAAAAATA